>JANHZU010005135.1:197192-211861 GCA_032468055.1 Acrochordus granulatus | reverse complement strand
CAAAAGACGCTTGCTCCTTGGGAGGAAAGCCATGGCCAACCTAGACAGTGTAGTAAGAAGCAGAGACATCCCCTTGCCGACAAAAGTCCGTATAGTCAAAGCTGTGGCTTTCCCAGTAGTTATGTATGGGTGTGAGAGTTGGACCATATGGAAGGCTGAGTGCCGAAGAACTGATGCCTTTGAATTGTGGTGCTGGAGAAGATTCTTGAGAGTCCCTTGGACTGCAAGGACATCAACCAGTCAGTCCTAAAGGAAATCAATTGGATTGTTCATTGGAAAGACAGATACTGAAGCTGAAGCTCAACTACTTTGGCCACCTAATGTGAAGAGAGGACTCATTGGGAAAGACTGTGATGTTAGGAAAGACAAAGACAAAGCAAAAGGAGAACAGGACAGCAGAGGATAGATGGTTGGATAGCATAGTCAGTGCAGTGGGCATAGGTTTAGGAGAGCTCTGGGAGACAGTGAAGGACAGGAAAGCCTAGCATGCTGAGGTCCATGAGGTCATGGAGAGTCAGACACGTCTGAGTGACTGAATAACAAATCCTGAAAGGAATGCTTACTAGAATGGGCTTTACCTTTGGGTAATTTCCTTTTGTGTATGTAGGGGATTTCCGTATCTTAAGGGGATTTCTAATCGTTTTGACTGAGTTACTGTTATTTGCCAGTTTCCTATCAGCTTCATCCAAGGTGTCAAACTTGGCTGAAAAGCTTAAACTGTTGTTTGTTTTGTGACCTGGATTTTAATGATAGGTCAGGATGGCCAAAGTTAGTGTGGAGTGTGGAGGCTTTTATCTTCTAACTACAGAAAAATGGGACAACAATTTTATTTTATATATATTCCATGTTCATTATTTTTATAAACAACTCAAGGCAGTGTACATATCTAATTACTCCTACCTCTTATTTTCCCCACAACAACAACCCTATGAGGTGAGTTGGACTAAGAGAGAATGACTGGCTCAGGATCACCCAGATGGATTTCATGGTTAAAGCAGGACCAAAACTCACTTCTCCCCAAATGGAACAACTTCTTGGATTTTTACGTTGAAGGGCATGCTGCCCCCCTCCACAGAGAGGCAGGACCTATTTGAATGGTCCACCCTTGGTAACTAATGGACCCGCTTGGTTTCCAGAAGGAGCTGGGAGATACTCTGGGGGCTCTGGTGCATGGCCCTTTGGAGGCTTTGGCCACAACCTGGAATCGGAAAGTGGCTAAGGCTCTGGACAGGATCACTCCCATGTACCTTCTCCTGGCCCATCACTCCCAAAATTTCCTATGGTTTACAGAGAAGCTGAGGGTGCTGAAAAGGGCCAAAAGACAGCTAGAGCATCACTGGAGAAAACTAAGAACAAATCTGATCAGGCACAGGTTAGAGCCACTATTACCATGTGGCAGTAAGAGTGGTGAAGCATAATTATTTCTCCAGTCTTATTGCATCTATAGAGTGTCACCCGATGGCCATGCTCAAGATCACCTGGTCTCTCCCTTCTTAAGATC
Source organism: Acrochordus granulatus (assembly GCA_032468055.1). Classification (NCBI taxonomy): domain Eukaryota; kingdom Metazoa; phylum Chordata; class Lepidosauria; order Squamata; family Acrochordidae; genus Acrochordus; species Acrochordus granulatus. The sequence continues at coordinate 210,360 of JANHZU010005135.1, read as the reverse complement.
CAGATTCACCACAAGTTTACTTCTTGAACCCAAGGCCAAATAAACTTATTACTGAGATTTCAAAGTACAAATCCGGAGATCACTGCAGTTCCAGGACAAAATATCTTGGTTTTATTCCTGCAATATTTGCTGTTTATTGATAATAATATACATTGTTTGACAGTTGAAATCACTTGTCTATGGAAAACAAAGGAGGGATTAATAGGATCTAGATCAGGTTTTATTTTTGCTGGTTCCAAGCATTCCAGAAGAGAATCTAGAAACAAAGTAGTAGGACAAATCACAACCTCTTGCAGACAATAAACATTATTCATTGGGTAACCAAACCTCTGATGATTGCTGAAGTAAAAATACCACACCACCTTCCTTCCAATCTGGAACTGATTGTAGACTGTTCTGAATCCTTCAACCTCCCACAGTTATTTTTTTAAGGCAGACTTCTGCCAACCATTTAATCATTTTTGGACATATGAAAATAAGAAAAATGGGTACTTCAACATCAGAACCATAGCAATGTATTTTTTTTAATTAATTCCATGTTATGTTCATCCGTGAGTTGCTCCCAAACCCAGCTTAATGTAATATGGAAATTAGATTTGCAAATGGAAAAACAATCTAGCCATGTAAGATAAAGTAAGAAATGGAAGTTTCCTTTATGGATATATCCATGCTGTTTTCCTGGAAACATACCCAGAGTGGGAGGATTGTAGAAAGACCACCCCACCCATGTCATCTCTATTCTGTTTCTTACTTGATCTTCAAATAAACCACAGACAGTAAAACAAAAGACTCTTAAGCCTTTTAACAACTTGAAACTGCCAAAGTGCATCTTTATATAGCTGAAATTGCGAATACCAGCAAATTAACTGACAAGTTCCTCATTCCAGTGATAGATTTCTTCTTACAAACTCCACTCCCCAAGATCATCACCACTGACTTACAAAAGGTAAAAGATTACAAAACCCCCACAGGGAGCCAAGTAATACCTCCTCCTTACCTGACCAGGTGTGCTTCCCCATAGAAGGCAGGCTGAGTTTGCCCACTTTCTGGGGACAATAGAAACACTTCTCTATAAAAGAAATACTTTAAAACTGGAATTTTGTAGCTACCTTTGATTGCTGTGACTGCCTGTTGTACTGTGGTGGTCATGCTCTTCAATAAACTTCACCTCTGCTTCAAGCAATTTGCCCGCTGCACTTTGGGAAACCCAACAAATGAGAATTTTCTTCTGACACCACCAAAGTGTTTGCCAATTATTTCTTCTCAGTCTAATCTACAGTGGTTTCCGTGCACTAGCTAGGAGTAATCCTGTCTAGGTTTCTTGAGATCAGACAAAATCCTTCTGTGAACTGAAACAAACTCTTGCAGTGCTGTTTTCTAGAGCTATGAAAGATATGGGGGGAATCTGCTGCAGTGTATGTAAAAAGTCAAGATGGTGATGGAAGAATAAAATACCCAAAAATGGAAAAACTGACCAGTTTGTTCAGGGAAAAAAATAATACTTTTTTTAAAGTCTGGAAGACTTATGTGGACTTTTTGTTGAAAGAAGAAAAGACTGAATTGATGATTTTGGGATTAAAAAGTGTTAAAGAGGAAGAGGAAAGACTAAGATGACCATTTTTCAATAAAAAGGATGGGGATCATAATTCTTTTTCCTTTTTCTACTTTTCATTTTCTATTTCCTTTTTTCTTATTTTTCTTTAATTTTTATACTTTTATTATATTCAGTATTCTAATAAAAATATTTTTTAAATGGCAGAATCTATCTACCACCACCAACCAAAAAAAAGTCAAGATGGAAATTGCAAAATTAAAACTTTTTTTTTTTAATATATGTTGCATGTGATACTTGAGATGGTTCCCTTATTGTGGTCAACATTATCCTTTCCTGTTTTATGTACCTTGTTTATAGTCATTTTAACTGCAACTGTTTTTTATGTATTTGTTTTTTAAATAAGTGTTTATGCCACCCAGAGTTACTTTCATGTGAAATGGGTGGCTATATAAATATGAACAAACAAACAAACAAACAAGAGCTTTGTTTGTTCACATGGTTACATCCACTGTCTTGAGTTTATTTGGCACACAAGTACATGGATGCTCCTGAAAGGGACCTGCTGAATTAATGCCACCTTCAGGCTGGCAAATTTAGCACATTTAAGTTGGAGAAAAGTTTCCCAATAGAGAAAACCATCTTGAGCAGCCTCAGATAAATACTGTATTAGTAAACCCCCATGAATAATGGTCTGTGACTTGTAGTAAAGATTTATGATATGTCCCCTATTTAGAAAAAAAGTCAAAATGAGTTTGTGAGCACTTTCTGCTCCGGACAACAAAGGCATTAAGTAGCACCTTGACCAATACTGTCAACATTCAGCCAAGTATTTTATGCAGCACATAAATTTAAGGAATCTGCTACTATAAGATAGGGCAGTATCCACTAATTAAGATGGGTTTACAAGCGGCCTTCTTAGTGCTATCCATTCTTGGGAGCACCTTATTCAAGAAATACCAGTTCCTAGTAGATGAGCAACAGGTTAATTCTTGCCGTCACAGCCTGTCCCTGGTATACTTTCTTGAGGTAGTGAGAGTGATTGGGTCACTTGAGTAATTCAGAAGTATTTACTTTACCAGCAGTTATGTCCCCCATGAAAACTACTTGGTCTGGTGGGGAGCCAGTTTGTCTAGTAGTTAAAGTACCAGGAATTCATGAGTTCTAATCTGCTTTAGCCATGAAAGCCAACTAGTGACTTTGGGCCAGTTACTCTCTGTTAGCCCCACTCACCTCTCAGGGTTGTTGTAGTGGGGAAAATAGTAGGAGGAAAGAGTATTAGATATGTTCACTGCCTTGAGTTGTTTATAAAAAGAATAAAGGCAGGATATAAATAAAATAAATAAAATTATGACACTGGCATAAACTTTATAGAAGCCATAAGATGGTGAGAATCAATATTTATCAAATTTACTGTATATGCTACAGAACTCAAAAATGACTCTCAGCGGCTATAAGACAACTCGGTTCAAAAGCATGAGGCCTAAACCAGTCCATGCTTCTCATCTGGTGAATCTCACAAGGTTGTCATGAGATGAAACCCTCAAGGATAGGGAGGAAAATAAATTGATATTTTATAAGCCTTAAACTTGGATACTATCTCAACAGCCTTGCAGGAGAGAGGTAATAGATTTTGCTTGTTGTACAAGTAGAGGCAGGTAAATATTTTTGTGGCCAGGACCAGTTTAATTTTTTAAAAAATGTTCTAGCTTTGTGTGCCATAGGAGACATGCCAACATTTGTTTTGTGAAGAGGAGTTGATTTTTGCAGGTGAAGAAGAAAGAAGGGTTGGAGGTTTTCTTTAAGAAAGGAAACAAGGAATAATGTGCAACCCAAAATCAATGTTGTTGCTACCAGATGAGCATAATTTAGGAAGTGTTTCTGATAGTTGACAAATTTAAGGCATGCTGGCTGGGAAATTCTGGGAATTGAAGTCCACATGCCTTAAAGTTGCCACATTTAAGAAACACTGACCTAGAGGGTCTTCTGGGATTCACAGAAAAATGGTGTTTGGCCTGCCTAACACTGGCATTGTTGTCACCAAATAGCAGAAACAGGATGAAAGCGAGCCCTAGCAAGAACACTGCAAAAACTACAACAACAGCAACCTGGGAAATGGCCAAAAGATACGATAATGAAAAGTAAATCAGTAGCTAAACTTATGACTGTGCAGCAACAAGAGGAATCGTTTTGACGGAAATCTCCTGAAGCAAATCATCTGAGCCAAAGAGAGCTATTAGGTCAGCGGCCAAAGTACAGCTAAAGGGAAATTCCGGAAATGGCATGTTGGCGGACAGAGCCAAATACATAAACAGTCTTTCCACTCCCCTCAGTTCTATTCAAGGTACACTGATGGAAGTCAAGAAGTCCAGAGCATAACGACCTCAGCAAGAAAGTTTCACAACTCATCAGAGATGAGACTAGGAGCTTCAAGCTTGTAACCCTTGGGTACCTATCTATATGGCTGCCCATCTCATACAAAGCAACTCTGCATAGCATACAGTACTGAAATTGAATAAAACAGCAAATAGATTAAACAATCATTATACAAAGATAAAAAATATTAAAATACGAATATTATTGATAGAAATTCCATGGAAAGAGTCCAAATCACAGTGGAGCTATCCACGAATGTCCCTGGTTCCCAAAGATCCCTGGTCCTGATATCACCAAGCATTGAAGGACTTCCTAAACGGTAGCAGGGAAGGAATGAGCCTAACTTCAGGGGGGAGCATGTCCCACAAGGAGGGTGCCACAGCAGAGGCGACCCACCTCCTGGGACCCACCAAATACAAGTCCCTGGCTGATGAAAACCCCCTAACATCCTTCCCTGCGAGATCTATTGGGACGGGCTGATGTAATTAGGGAAGTGGTCCTTCAGATAACACCACCCCACGACATGAAAGGCTTTAAAGATTAAAAGTAGCCCTTGAATTGGACATGGAAGCAGCCAATTTCAATGCAATATGTGCTTTTCTAGGAGCATACATAACTCCTTGCATGCTGCATTTTGCCACCAGTTGAAGCTTCTGGACACTCTTCAAGGGCAGCCCCATGTACAGTAGTCCAATCTGAAGCGACTAGGGGATGAATTACCTTCCAGGTAATTTTCTGCATATGTAGGACGTGGCCCAGCAAGGCTGGCTGCAGACCACAAAAATGCCCAGTTTGATCATAGAAGCATGCCAGGAAGAGGAACAGTTTGGAGATAGCAGCCTAGCAGCTTGCTTCAGCCCAATCCAACAGGGCTCCTGGCAAAAGTAGAGACTGGTTAGTTGACCCATGTCACCATCGTCCAGGAACTCTGCCCTTCTCAGGCAGTGCTAGGACCTTCAGGCAGTGACAATGCGGAGCCAAGACTTGACCAGGGAAAACAAGCTGGCACTACCCAAGCGAATGGGGAGCTAGATAACCAAGGCTGGCTGGCTCTGGCTGCCCCGCTTAAGGGTTGCTCTGCCCAGGAGGTGAGATATCTTTCTGTTAGGTGGAAGGACTGCACCAGGCGTTGAAAAACAAAAACAAAAAAAGAGAGAAGCAGGATTGGGGTAGGTGTTGGAGGGTAGGCTTCCTAAATTATTTATTTGATTAAATGTATATGCCACCAAATTCAAAATGACTCTGAGGCTTACAATAAAATAATAAATTATCTCATCCTATAAATTGTCATGACAAAATAACATGTAGCAATCCAGAAACAAAGCAAATATTAATGAAGAAATCCCAGCCAAGTGGCCACAATGAAGCATTTGAGTTAAAGGAATAAGATTAGGTTTCATGGCATAGTGTGATACACTTCTTAATTTTTAACTTTTGGATCAAATGATGAAAAGACACCAGTGTTGCAGCCCCTTAGGGGTTAGCACTGGTTATGGTTTGAGATCCCCGAGTTAAATGCAGAGACATTATTTTTCACTTCTTCTTTTCTACAAAAAACATCGGGCCACTCACTTCCTTCTCAGAAAAAGAGTTATTTAAAAATTACTGTTGCTGAATCTTGGTCTTAGTTCACAGACTTTGAAGCTCAGCCCTCCAACCCTCTGCAAATTAAATTATTTTTTCCATTTTAGGAATCAAACCTGAGAGGCAGAGAGAAAAAGAAGTACATGCAATTTTGCATGAAGACATTTCATTTTATTATTTTTTTAAATGGTGAAGTACCGTACAAAACTTTTCATTTTCTTTTTATTTTACAGTAACAAATTCTGACGCAAATACTGGAGCTTACAATAATGTAATAAACATTTTTTTCCATTTTAAAGTGAAGGAGCCTGGAAAGTATGGTTGGAATGCTGTGAGAAAGGGAAATAAGAGAGTTGTTTGGTATTATTGCATAAATCTAGAATAAGAACACAAAAGAACATTTTTGCTGCTGGAATCTATTAACTTTGAGTTTGCTCTGTTTTACCTGGATCATACAGATCTGGGGGGGGCTTATGGATGTGAACCAAAAAGAGCCCTCCTTGTTGTTAAATGGGAAGAGGAATTATATTTTTTTAAAAAAGAAATCCCTCCTTTGCTGGAGGTCAGTGAAAGTACCAGAAAGGGGTTTTGTTAGGAAGACAAATGATGGATAGCTTACTGATGCAAGCTCAGACCAGAGAACATTGCATGTGCACACATGAGACAGAAATCACAGGGTTGTATATGCTATGGGTTATACATATCAAATGGCTTTAGAGCAGCTCTTAGAAATGGAAGCCAGCGCTACAGAAAGCAGGCCAGGGTATTACGGGTGACAAAGCCTGCTAGTGAGAGAGCACTGAGAACTTCCTCCCTCCCTTTCCTTTTGGACAGGAGTCGTAAATAAGTTTATGGCTTTATGCCCAAGAGCCTGCAGTCAAGCCACCAACCTCCAAGTTCATCTAGAAATAGAGACAGGTACAGTCCTGAGCAGTAGGACTGGCTGGGACATTGGAAGGATGCTACACTTGTTTCATGGCTGAGGCTCTCGATATTAACTTGCTAGTCTCAGCCTCAGTATACAAAAATTCAAGAGGCAGAGTCTGCATCATGGTTAAATGGAGCCATAGGGGAAGGCTGAAGTGTGAGGGCATTTTAATCTGCCTCATTTCCCCTCCCGCACTCATTCAGCAGCAAGTAAAGTGCTTGGAAAGCAAGGCAGATTGAAAGGGGTGGATGGGGGCGGGGAGCGGGGAGCCCAGCTTCCAAAGAACACATAATGGAGTTTTTTTTTCTGCTCTCCATTTTTGCATATTTAAGAACAGAAGCAGCTGCATAGGAAGCTAAAATGTCATATCACTGTACACTGGAGAAAGAACAGAAAGCTGACAAGGGAGAAAGTCATTGCAAAGCAGACTTGAGTTCTGCCAAGTGGGTGTCAAGATGGATGCAAGGCCAGAGGAGTTCTCAACTTTCTCCTCCTGTTCTTCCCAAGCAAACACAGAAGGAAGAAAAAGAGGAAAGGAAATAATGGCCTTTCCTGGAGTTCTTAGCCTGCAGAAGCACCTTCTTCCCCAAGAATAGCTTCTTTGTTGTGATTGTGCCCAGGGGTTTAAGATAAGCTCCCTAGCACCAAAATAGCTAGTAGGAGAATGTGAAGAAAGGATTTAGAGAGCCTCTTCAAAATGCACCAGCAAATGTTGGCCAGAACAGTGTTTTTCAAGTTTGTCAACTAAAATGCATGGATTTCAACTCCCAGAATTCCCCAGCTAGCATGCTGAGATGAAGTCCATGCATCTTAAAGTTGCCAAGATTGAAAATACTGGCCTAAGCAGGAAAATGAATTAGAAGATGAAAGCCATTGATAGAAAGCAAGATATTGAGAAATGGGCATAATTAAGGGGGAACAGAAGGAAGGAAATTGAAGGGCTTTTGATCCCACAAGGCAGTCAAGGAAAGGCAGGCCATTTCATTGGAGATTCTGGAAGGGTGAGAAATGGGAAGTAGTAGGGAAGGGAATACAAGCATTCATCTTGGTGGAGGCTGGGAGAGGATGGGGTGTGCCAATGTGACATTGAGTGAGTCATTGTGCTGCACGAGGGAGGTGTGCTTGTAGTGCAAAACCAATTCCTTAAGCGAGGCATAGAGATTGTAAGGTTCTGCAAAGCCATAGCCTGTCGCTGTCTTGTAAATCACGCAGTGTTTGGAGTCTCCATCCACCCTACAAGAATAGGAAAAGATCATTACACATTGCTCAAGAAAGAAAAAATAATTGCATAATGACAATGAGTGATAACTCGGGGGCAGGGGTGTATGGAAGAAGAGAAAGAAGGTGGGTATTACCCAAAATATAATACAGTGGTACCTTACAAGACGAGTAACTCACAAGACGAGAAACTCGCAGGACGAGCAAAAAAAGTTTAATCAAAATATTCCGCTAGACAAGCCGCAACTCATGAGACGAGGAAACTTCGTGCCAAACTTTGTGGGTCATCAGTAAGCGCGCTCTGTATTTCCCATTCAGGCAACTCCACGCAAGAGTTCTGCCGATGCAGCAAGTATGCACGTGCATTCTGCCGACTCTTACCTCGTGCTGTACTTCATTGTTGCAGACAGCAACCCTGTGTGAGAGTTCTGCTGATGCAGCAAGCGTGCACGTGCGTTCTGCTGACTCTCCTCTCATGCAGTTTACTCCATTCCCATACGGGCAGCAGCACGCGCGCGTTCTGCCGACTCTCCTCTCATGCAGTTTACTCCATTCCCATATGGGCGGCAGCGCACGTGTGTGCATTCTGCCTACGCTGCCGCATGGCGGCAGGTTGACGTTCCTGATTGCAATGAGCACCACGCAATGAGCTCACGTGGAAAATCTCACAACAGAGCTCTCCTCTCTCGCTGCTTAAACAGTGTAAATTAAGTGAAAGGCATTCAAGAGAGAGAACTCCTGAGACTTCAGAGTCCTGATTCAATCTCCAGGAAGTCCCCTCCCCCTTCTCTCCTCTTCTTTCCCTCGCGCTGGGATATTCTCAAAGCACGCACACACACACACACAATAAAGCAGAAATTGTCTTCCTTGCCCCAAATAAAGCAGAAATCCCCCTCGTCGCTTCTCCCCTCATAGTACGGAGGCCAGAAGTGCTTCCAAACTGCCCACAACGCCCAGAAAAGCTGAGGGAAAAAAGACCCTTTTAAAGTGATGGCCATGGATCCTCTGAGCCAGCAAGCAGCAGCTGAGGCCAGAAGCTGCCTTGAAGCACATCTGTAATTGCGGGTTAGTTTGCTCTATTTCTGTTTTATATGGTGTGTTAATCATGGTTACTTGTTTCAGATGTTAGGGACAATCATTTCTACATCAAATTCCTTTGAAAATGAGTTTTTGGTGAATATTTTTGGGGGAGTGGAACAGATCATACAATTTTCTATTGTTTTCAATGGGAAACCTCATTTTGTTTTACGAGCATTTCGCGCTAAGAGCGTTCTGGAATGGATCAGTCTTGTCTTGTGAGGCACCACCGTATATGATGGCATTTTCAAGTTTTACAGTAAAGCAATAGAACATGAAGAACTCTGTGAAGGAGAATACAACCAAAATGATTAACAAGAATATTAGAAAATATATTTTTCTAATACTGGAAGAGACATGAGAAATACTGGAAAAAATGAGTTGAGAAGACTGTTTTGTAGACAGATTTTCCTTTAAAATTATTATAAAAAAATAAGGTAGCCCTTAATTTGAAAGACAAGAATGTTTATTACATAGAAACAACAAAAAATTAAAGTATGAAAGAAAAGAAAGTGAATTAAATTGGATATTAAAATATCAGTTGATGCACAAGAATCCATTCCTATGGATTCCTTTACTCACCAAATCCTGTTGAGAAGGATGTCCTAAGATCCTGGGGCATATCTGAGAGACTTCTAGAATTGCTATCAGGAGTAGTAGTAGTTCAGTCTACTAGTTTAAGAAGTACGGTGGATTGGGTTGAAACTAGCTAATTATTCAGTTAATATAGACATCAAAAATCCATTAATAATATTCTCACCTTAGTTTTATCAGAAGATTAATGTTAAAAATACTTTTCATGAAATTGTTGTGACCTTGGAACAAGCAGAAGTATGATGGATTATGTACCTGTACTGTCTTCTTGCTAATGAAGTCATAGATTGTAATATTGATTACATAAAGTCATAGATTGTAATATTGATTTAGTTTCCTCTCCTGAACCTTCTATTTACCATGCTTTGGAGACTCATTTGAAAGATCTACCTTAAGAGCAAGACATAGCTCCTTTGTGTGAATGTAAATCTATTTACATGTATCATAATAATAATTCTTACAGGAAACATCTTACAATGCTACACAAGCTGAAATGAAAGAAATCAGGAAATTAAATTATGGGTAGTAGAGCTACAAAAGTTTGCAAAATTTTAAACTAAAACTTATGTTTAAAAAAACTGGCTTGGATCCAGGCTCTAATTTCGATAGATGTTCCTTTGATAGGAACATCTATTGAAATATAGATGTTTCCACAAAAATAGAGTTGTGGAAACCTGGTCATCCAGGAGAGGAATTGTAATAACAGAAAATATTGTGTTTATTGATTCTGTCCTCCCTGTACAGCCTCCTGGGCAAGCTATATACAGAGAAGTTAGTAATTAATGCATTGGACTAGGACAGGGGAGACCCTTAGCAATGGTTGGAAGCTCACTGGGTGACTTTGTACTTACCACTCTTTCTTAGGCCAACCTGTCTTACAGAGCTGTTGTTATAGAGAAAATAATTTAAGGACTATGTTTGTCACCTTGATACCCATTTAAATAGAGTTAAATAGATACCTTAATACCCATTTAAATAGAGTGTATTGTAAAAAAAAGCAAGATAAAAATGGATGAAAGTTACTTCAATTCACTTTCTGCTTAGGGAATGTAAGGCGTTAAAATCTGGCTTTGCAGCCTCACATGGGGAACCCAGAAGAGGACACAGATGTAGTGCTGGCTAGTGCCCTGAGAATCCCCCCCTTTGCCTTAAGAGTCTTCATTCTTGCCTCCTTGTAAATTTTAATTTTTTAAAACTTATGGTGTTCTTAAATTTTAATTTTTTTTTGAATACCGCCCAGACTCCAGATTCAAAAATGTGAAAAATAATAGGTAAACTTGTCATTTAGTTCCAGATAGATGGTGTTATACATAGACTGCTTAATATAGCTGAAATTGGGCAATTGGGAAAGAAAATCAGACATATTAGAATTGTTTTTGAAATCTCCTTTAGAGTTTTGCTTTGCATTGTCAAAATTAAATGAAACTTAAATTTAGAAATCTTTGTAAAAAGTGGATTATTAGGATACTGTAAACCTACAACAAAATTCACTATATGTGAGGAAAAAATCTGTTTTAAAAAGTATCAGATTATTTTAGTGATAAGAATAGAAATTTATATATTTGTAAGTGGGCAGATACTAGGGAAAAAATTATAAAAGAAATGTGAAAGCATACTTGTGTAATTTAACTTATTGTTTATAAAAATTTGGAATGGCTCAAAATTTTTAAAACTAGAAAGATCAGAATAACTTTCCCACCAGTGCAGGATGGTTTGTCGGAAAAAAATTGTCCTGGACAGATTAAGTGATTTTGAATACTAGAATCATTTAGGAATCAGGCTGTCTTTTATTATTATGTTTTAAATTTTCATTCTGGCATGTTGTGGCAGAGAATTTGCACTACATATTTTAACATGGGACATTATTTAAACAAAATGCCTTATATATTTTACAATGGTTTCACAAAAAGGGTATTTTGATCGACATCTGTTCGTGACTCATGCAAGCTTTGGAGTTAAAGGCATAGATGTTGATGAAAGTGAAAAGTAGAGCCAAAAGACTTTTCTGAGGGGTATCAGTATCAAAGAGCCTTCTTCTATTTCCTGTACAATACAGTTTATATGATCCAGATGATTATGTAGATATTTTCTCTGTTCCTTCTTCAGATAGAGTTCTAGCTCTTTGAAAAGTTTTCTGCAAGAGCTTGTTAACAGTGTGAGTTGTGATGCAGGAATGGGGATGAAAACAGAAAACCTTTTAAAATTAAATAGAAGGTATATGAACGGGATATTTACAGAGACTAAATGGCTTATTGATGGAAGTGGCCTGAGCTAGCAACAATATTTCTCAAAAGCACTGCTAGTTCTAACTGCCTCTAATAATTATTTTAAGTTTCTACACCTTAATTATTATACTCTAATAATTATTTCAAGTTTCTACATAGGAAAACACCATAAAGCATACTGTATAAAATTTAGCTGCATTTTCTCTCTCATACTGATGTAGCAACCTAATTTGATGTTCTTCCCCAAGATCTCTGGATTTCCCCAAGGAAATGTGCCGTCGGTTGTGCTTGGATCTGTTCATATGAAAAATAACATGGTTCAGTACACATAGAGATTACTCCAAATCCAAAATAAATAAATAAATAGACTCTAGGAAATAGTCTCCAACTGCTAGGAAATGAAGAATTGGTTTAAGCCAGTTTTGGATGAATAGCTCCAGCTATTATTGGTAGGAACTGAAGTAACAGTCCGTATTACTGGCCACCAGTTAACTGGCTTGGAACTTTGTCAGAAAGTTCCAAGCTTTCTGTTTACAGAAAAGCTTTTTTACACCACTTTCTGTTGTTGTTATTTAGTTGCTATGTTGTGAACTCTTTGTGACTCCAAGGACCACAACACACCAGGCCTCCCTGCCATCTGCTATCTCCCAGAGCTCGCCCAAACCCATGCCCATCACATTGACAATGCTATCTACCCATCTTATCCTCTGCCGTCCCCTTCTCCTTTTGCCTTCAGTCTTTCCCAACATCATAGCCTTTTCTGTATATATGCTGAAAATCAGTTGTATATTCTTTTTTTTAATAAATAAGATAAATATTGTATACTGGAAGCTTACACAGTATTAAGGTTTCTGCAAAATGTATTATCTGACTCTCTCCCCCATATCTCTCTTTGAATTCTTAGAAGCAGTACAATGAAACAACTGAAAAGTTTGCATTCTTTTACAGACAATTAATTTTCTCCTTGCACAAATGATTGCATTTCTGTTGCATGTCATGTTTTCCATATATATTCATAGCCGTTTGTATTTCCGTATGTCTCACACAGAGTTCTAAGGATTTACATTTTGTATTATGAAGAAATGGCGAGACCTGTTCTCTAAATTTTCTCATCTATTTCCTCCTTTTTCTTTTTTCCTTCTTACTATATGTTACTTTGCCTTGTTTTACTCTTGCTTTTAAAATTTTCAGTAAAATTATTTTTTTTAAAAAGGAAAGGTCAATAAAACAAAACACATAACCTGAATACAAAACATTCCCAGAAGAGGCTGTCAAGACCAACCAAAGCCTCAGGATAAAGAGATGCAGTGGCGCAACGGCTTAAGTACGCCAGTTGTGCTGACCAGAAATGGCCGGGACTCTGGTTAGATCCGCAGCTCCGCGTGATGGGGTGAGCTCCTGTCACTCTCCTCCAGCTTCTGCCCACCCAGCACTTCAAAAGCACATAAAAACAGGCAATTAGATAAATTTGGTACCACGTCGGTGGGAGCTGGCTGGCTACAGTGGGAGCGGCAAGTCAGAGTCGAGTGGTGATTTGGAGCAAACCCCCTCCTGCTGGGGGCGGAGCAGGAACTGCAGAGATGCCCTGGATGCAACATTGCCAGCCAGCGGGGG
>JANHZU010005135.1:175754-188602 GCA_032468055.1 Acrochordus granulatus | reverse complement strand
TACTTCCCTTTCACCTGCATTCACATCCACAGCTGAGCATCCTTTCAGCTTTGGCCCAGCCATTTCACTCTTTCTGGTGCTACTTGTAATTCCTTCTGATGTGAGAGGCTCCTCTTCTGGTGTCCTATCTTTTAGCCTTTTGTTGTTATCCATTGGGTTTTCTTGGGCAGGGATACTGGAATGGGTTGACATTTCCTTCTCCAAGTGGTCTTCATGGTAGTCCCCTAATAGAGCCCACCCATCATCGTCCTAAGTTGTGATGATTGTATGACTTTTTTTGCAGCTGTCGTTAAGCAAATGCCAGTTATTCAGCAAATTAGTGGCTTACTATGGATACAGTTTTGCCAAAGAAAACCAGAAGTAAAGCCAGTTTTTAGCACAACCATCTGACTGTGGGATGCTGCAATGGCCATAAAGGTGGCCCGAAATTCAGTCATGTGGGGGAGGGCAACCATTGTAATGCATCTGGTTCATAAGTAGCCTTCAGGTAGGTTTGTTATAATTTTGAATGGTTGCTACGCGACCAGTCATAAGTCAAGGACTACCTGTAGTCTTTAAGTAAGACTTTAAAGTGAGCAGATTTTAAGTACCTGTGAGGTGCGTGTGTATTCTTCGTATAGAAGGTCATATTCGCGACTCTTGTCCTGGTATTGCTGGTGATAAATTTTCAGCTGTTCCCCCACTGCCTCCACGCTGTCCTCCTTCACCACCTGGTCCTGCCAAAACAGCACAAAGAATTAAGAGAATGACCGTTAACCATCTCTGGAAGTGATGTATGAGAAGTTCAAAGGGAGCCTCCTGCTCCAATGCAAGATACTCCAAAATACTTTGCCAAGTTTCTCTTTAAAGAAAGAAGGCCTCCTTAAAACAGCTAGCTTGACTGCTCTGAGAAAAGCAGAGTTGGCAACTTTCTGTAATTTAACCTTCCTGGGTTTTAAGATTCTTGGCTCCTCTTTAGTTCAGAGAAAGCCACTTTTCTTTTCTTTGTTCCAGCAGTGAATTGCTTGCATATTCTTCCCTTTTCCATGTCTTTTCAGTAAATTAGTGAGGCCAGTAGACCAATTCTTCAATTGATTAATTGAAGATTAATGTCTGGTCACCCAAGACAGCCTTTTCAAATCTGCTGCACTCCAAACATAGGAATAATGAGAATAATTGCATATTATATCTCCAGGCCTGCTCTGCTGATGCCCAATGAATAACAACCACACCTCACCTGCTGGTACTTGGAGATTGGGTACAGCAACCGAGTGTCCAGCTTGGCATTGTATTGGGCCAGGGACTCATGCCGGTAGTGGTTGATGAGTTCCACTACAGAGCCAAAGGTCAGTGGCTCTGAGAAACCATATTTGCCCTCCCGATGGAAAATCTTGATTAATTTGTTGTTTCCTCCTTTCCTGTCAAGAGAGAGAGGACCCGACACTCAACCTATTGAAGCTTGGAAGCAACATACGGCTGCTTGGCCCCTTCACTTTCCCCAGTGTGTGTCCTGGCCCTCATCTTCTTTAAAGCAGCTGTCAGGCCCAAGCTCAGAGACAAGACAGTAAGATCCAATCAAGTCCAATCCTTTCTTTGCTTACACATAATAGACAGAATCTTGCCAGAGTAAAGCTATAACTTTCCAATCTACTAGATGTATCCTGAGAGATTCTAGGATGTGGCTGCCCTGAATCTCTTCCTCCTTCCCCCATCCAGCTAGGAACTGTGCAGTCTCTTCATCCACCTCTTTCTGAGAAAGCTCCATGTTGCCAAAAATCTCCCTCTCTGCTGCTGCAGGTGTACATTTCCTCACATGAGCCTTCCATCAAAGTTAAACGAGCTCACCGAAGGGTCAATGTATATTCGCCCTGAATTTTGCTAGAAGCATCCCTCACCAGGAAGGTACCATCAGGAGTGTCTCGGAGTTTTTCATTCACTTCTTCCCTGAAAAAGAGGTGGGAAGATTTGGATCATTTCAACACTGTCTCCATACATGCAAACATACATGGAAATGGTAATGTTGTTGGGAGGAGCCTCTGTAAGCTCCAGCCTCATCTAGAAAGCAGTTATCGCAACCAGTTATTTGCTAAATATGGGTGGCCATATATATTTGTAAAATGCTTGTTTGTTTATACAATTTAAAGGCCAACCAAATCCAAATGATTCTGGGAAACCTAAAACAAAATAAATTAACCAGCCAACCAACTGACCCACCAGTCCTCTTGTACCCTCTCTATTCTCTCAGTTTGCTCTATTTTTTCTTGATTCCCTATCTTTGAGAAGGAAAGGAAAGGGATACAATTAGCTAGCTATTGTATGGGCCAAGAGAAAAGGAGAATGACATGGCTCTCTTTTGAAGGCGCCTAGAGTTGTTGGAGAAAGGAAAAGAAAGTTCACATTTTCTCCTTAAACAGGAAAGGAAAACGAAGGTGTCATGCCTCAGGAGGAATACATAGAACAAGCCTCAAAAAAATGTGTGTTTGCATTGCACACCCACACCCATGAATGCAGGTAATCACTGTTTAGTTGCTGCTTGATGCCCCACCTCCCTAATTTTCTCCTGAAGCCACCTCCGCCCCGATTTTATTTTAACCTCACAAGATAAGTTGGGCGAAGAGATAGTCCTTCAACAAGCTTTGTAGCACATACAGAACTTGACCTAGGTTTTACAATATTCTTCTTTGAATTTTAGTGCCAGTCCTAGCTTTCGGGGATGAGATCCTTTCAACCCAATTCTTCTATAGCCCCAAGGAGATGGCAGGTTGAACAGAGAGAGGATCAAGTATCTTAATTGCCAAGGAGTGCCTGACTCTCAACAACCATAAGGAGGCTTCACCTTTCACAAGGTTACAAATCTCATTCTTTAAATTGTTCCATAAAAAAACCTAGAGATGTTATTTTGACAGAAGAAAAACTGGAAATCTCATTTACAATTGAATTAACTACTGAACTGTTTATCAAAAGAGAAATAAAAGTCATAACAAATTTTTATCTCCCATTCCCATCAGTCCGACTCTGATCCAATTGTTCTTTCCACCTTCACCCCATGCTAGATTCTAGCTCACTTGGGTTCCCTTTTACCTGGAGATATCTCCCCAGTACCACTCTGCATCCTGCAGGGTTGTGCCATTTCCGTTGGTTAGGGAGGCTGCTGCAGGCTTCGGTTTGAGTGGCTTTGGTGGCAGAGCTAGAAAAGAGAGAGCCAGGTTGCCTGAAAATAAGACACTGCTCAACCCTATCCCAGAAGACCATTATGCTGTTTGAAAAGGAGCATGGAGACCCAATGGTATCTCATCTATGAAGTCTCCCTGCTCACTTCAGTTACATGCAGAGAGGCCAACTTCCCTGGAGGGGATTGATGAGCTAGGGACCTGGGCAAACAGCTTGCCCACCTTGTTTCGAGCCTTCCTCAACCTGAAACTGTCCAAATGTGTTAATCTTCATCTTCCTAGCCAGCATGGCTGCTCAGAACATCTGGTGGAATGGCTGAGGAAGGCTCCTGGTCTGTTCAACTACATCTACTTGCCTCCTTGGCCAAGTACCCACTCCCCATAATTACTTCTCCTGCACCATGCACAAGAAGTCAAAGATTCCTTACCTGGAGGGGGAAGGTCTGGCTCAGTATCCTTTGTCTGCAAAAGGGTTTCCAGGAATAGAGTTGGAAAATCAGGTGTTGTCTCAGAACTGTGGGAGGAACAGGGCAAATGTCATGCATCTGAGTACATCAAGACTGCATCTTAGCACCTCAGCTGTTCAAATGCATTAAGGGGCTGAGCTCCTCACTCTGATAAAATGATTTCTGAGCATACAAACTTTTCCCTTTCATGCCAGAAAGTATTATCTGTACCACCCCCACCCCATGCAAACCCTGCTGTCTGGAAATCCAAACAGAATCCAAATTCACGGATGCAAGATGGCAGGTTCCATTGTCAAGAACCATCTAGTCCTATCCTTGACAATGTGCCAAACCAATTAAGCCATGCCCATAAGCACGGCTGCCCCACTTCTTAAAAATTTCCAGTGATAGAGAACCACCACCTCCATAGATAGCCTGTTACATTATTGTAGAGGAATTTTTTGTCTTCTTCCCTCATCTAAAAATCCTCTCTTTAGCTCCATTTTAAAAAAGTAAGTTCACATCTGGTCCAACAATATTCCAGATGTATTTTCAAATCCCTTCCTGTATTTTCAAGAGTGCTGATAAAGGGAAGAATCTATCCCCAAGATAGCAGGGAATTTGGGATCACCCACCTGGCAGCTGGTGGTAGCCGAAGAAGCAGACTCCCAAAGATCTCACTCAGGGTCCGAGGTGACAATCCGTTGCTTTCAGCTTGTTCGGTCAGCTTGGAAAAGTGCCGCAGCAAGAACTGGAAGGTGAGGAGGTGTGGCAGAGGCATGACTGGAGGTTCCAATATCGAAAGCAACTGCTTTTGGCAAAGTTCTGGTTGGGTAACATCTACAGAGGAGCAGAGGTTGTTTTCCAAAACGAAAAGAGAAAGAGAACTGAGAATCCATGCATCTTTGCACTAAAATGCTGGGCATATTGAAACATGTCTATGGCTGCTAGGAAGACTCAGAAAACTGGCACTACTTACATACCTAGAACCCCATCAAACAGGGCAAATTACTCTGGTGTGCTTAAGAAAATTGAAGCTGAAGCAAAGGTAGACAATTAGTGTGTGATTAACTGACTAGCTCTTTGGCTTCTCCTCTGAGATGTTTTTATTATGTAAATTTTAAAAGCTGGTGCCTGGATTAATTGCTTGCTTCTTTCCTTCTCTTTTATGCTATGTATTTTACACTCTAAATCTGCATGCCAGGACAAATATTTTTCTTACTGATTTTACATAAGCTGTCCGAGAAGCCTTTATAATACAATATTGTGCAAAAAGGATTTAAGTGTTTATTTTTTAAAAAGATTTCTTCTATCAATCCCAAACTTCCTGGTCTTTGTCCCAGCTTGCAGCTGTTTGTGCCTCTTGTCTCCTTAACCTCCATGCTACCCTTTTCCTAAAAAGCTCTTCTCACCTTGGAGCACTCGAAGGATTTCACCCTGTACACAAGGAGGTACTACAGGGGTTGGCAGATCTTGCAGATATCCCTTGAAAGCCTCACCAAGAGAATGCACATCTAAGGCCTCCAAATCACCAGCCACAGCCCAATCTGCAGGGACAGAAACAGTGAAAGAGAAAAGGAATTTGAGCCAGGAAGTGACTCAGAAACCAACCCTGGTTCAATCTGGCCCAGTTTCTGTCTCCCACTTCAGC
This sequence comes from Acrochordus granulatus, assembly GCA_032468055.1. NCBI lineage: Eukaryota > Metazoa > Chordata > Lepidosauria > Squamata > Acrochordidae > Acrochordus > Acrochordus granulatus. Next base: position 183,356 of record JANHZU010005135.1, on the reverse strand, counting down.
ACTAACTCTCCAGATGATTTTGATAATGGGAAAGGCAGGCTGAACTCAAGCAAGTGCCCTACCATCACTTTCTGGTACCGTGACTGTAGAGGTCTTAAATGTGGTATGCTGGACTACCTCTGACTCATCTTTTCATCCAGCCTTGCACCTTACCAATGGGAGACACTACTCATTTTTATGACACCTAGTAGGTCTTTGGACATCTACTAGTCATCTACTGTCTCTTTCACATTTCCTTAAAGTTCCTTTTAAGCCCTACATGGCTTGGGACCAGATTACTTGAAGGACCACCTTTTCCTGATTGTATATACCTGACCCACTAGAGAGGGGAGACAAGGAATGCTGCAATCCCCTCTCCTAAGGAGATCCCTCTAGAGGGACCAAGAAGAGCCTTCTCTGTAGTGGTGCGTTCCCTGTGGAACATCATCCCTGCAGAGATAAGATTAGCTCTCTGGCACTTTTCCAAAAGGCTCTGAAAACATGGTTCTGTCAATGGGCCTGGGAACCCCAGAGTGAAATGGAGCCCATAATGCCTGATCTCACTGTTATCGCCAGGGGAGTGAGGGTTATTGAGGTTTTATATTGGGTTTTTATTTTTGTAAGCTGCCTGCTGTCACTGAGAGTAAGTTGGATGGCCATATACATTTTATTAAAAAAATAATACAAGCAGTTCCTAGCTGATGCAAACTAACTTGCATGAACTCAAGTCAATGGAAGGAATTCAGAATGTGGCAGCTGAAAGTTCAGAGATGCACCAATGTGGCTGCTGGTGGTTTTGGCATCCATGAATATAGCAGCCAATTGAAACAAAAGATGACTTGCAAAAAAAATCCAGAAACAAAGCACCATCAAGTATCAGCTAGTTTTAAAAAATGAACCAAAGGTGTGTTACAAAAATAAACATGGGGTGGAAATATGTTTCAACAGCCTAGAATCCCCATTTCCTGACAAAGGTAAACTGATATAGCCAGGAACTTTGGGGGGATTTTAGGGATGGTGGCAGAATGCAAGCTTCTCTATTTATTTTTGGTAAGTGGTTATTTGGTGACTAGCATGGCAGCCATGTTGTGAATGCATAACCATTTTGCAAGAGGGCCCATAATATGCTTCTCAGATTCTAAATCTCTCCATTGACTGGAGAGCCCCCTAGTTTATTTTCTCTTTCCTTGCATACCGAAGTAGAGTAAGATCTTGAACAAGAATGGCTTTCTGCCAGTTAAAATAGTCCATTTAGGGTGAAGTGGCCAATTTGGCAATGTCCTGCAAACTTCTGCCTGCAGAACACAGGCCACACCAACCAACAGGAAAATATTCAGAACATATTGAGACGGGAGTAGGGGTGAGGATCCAGTCTCTCTCTGCTTTTGAATTTAGAGAGTGACAGTTAAACTAAATGGGCTCACGACTTCATGGGACGCCTTCCAGTCTTCTGCCCCTTCTACCTGCTTGCCCCTTTGCTTCTTCCCTCCCTGCCTGGGTCAGCTGCTGAGAAACTCTGAATGCAGACGCTGCCACTGCTGCAGCCTCTAATCTCTTCCATCTGATCAGCCTCGCTTGCTCCTGCAGAACTGGTTCTTACCGGTTCTCAGTGCTTGCCTCAGTTCAGAGCCAGATGTTCTGTAGAGTATCTTGCTGTCTAATCCTGTGAAAGCAACACACAGCAGATTGGATTAGCTCCATTAAAGAGATTTTTTTCTTCCTGGGGAGAAGGGAGCTGAAAATGCTGCAATTTTGGGGCTGAGAAACAGAAAATTAAGGAGTGGAGCCAACATTTAGAAAAAAGAACTCTTTTCTTTTCCCATTTGCTCACCCGCACATCTTCATATTTATATTCTGTTATTCGATCTTTCCTTAAAATGCCCAGGACACTGGTTCCATTCCCACATCAACAACCCTGTAAAGTTAGAATAGGCAGAAAGGGACTGATTGGGCCAAAGTTACCCAGTGAGCTTCCATAGCTCAACTTATGAATCTTGTGTCTCCAATCCTCATCTAATACTCCAATCATTTCACAAAACAGACACATGGAGGTCTATCTATTTTGGCCACAGAGTGGTCTCCAAAACCTTGGTAGCACCAGGCATTCCAGAGGATTAGCCCTTCCAAAAAGGGAGGGAAGATTGGCTTTTAAGAGGAAGTGTCCTGCCAATGTATTTCTTGTTCAACTCCACTCCCACCTGCTGATCCTGCCCATGGACCCAACATGCTAGCTGTTAACCAAGGTTTTGAGAATGGGCTGTGCCATCCCTTTGTTTATTGATTTTGGCTGCAAGTCCCTTCTGAACAAGCAACCCTGTGAACCAAATGGTCCCTCAGCTACCAGCTTTAAAGTATGATTCTCCCTCAATCAAGTCCTTGCTACCGAGAAAACAAAGAACTGATAATACAAGTTTACTAATTTTTTTTTAAAAAATGGATACACTAGGGCTATTTGTACTCCATTAGGTATGACCAAGCCATTTATTTGCTTGCTTACTTATTACATTTATATCTTGTCTTTTTGTTCAGGAATTCAAGCAGGCATACATAGAGCTCCGCTCACCCCTCCACTCATTTTTTCTACAACCACCCAGTGAAGTAAGTTGGATTGAGAAAGTGGCCTAAAACTATCCCATGAGCTTGTGTGGTTGAAGATGGATACAAATCTTAGTCTCCCTGATGCCAGTCCAACCCCTTAACCACAGGACCACACTGATTCCTTATTCTTAGCCCCCATATGAAGCACCAGGGGGTTTTCCTTCCAGACTGTCTTCACTTCAGTAGAGAAGCTTCAGGAAACACCCTTAATGCCTTTTTTCTTACATTAGCATCTCCTATATAGCTTGCAACCTCTGCCTTTAGCCAAAATTTGAAGAATCCTCATGCCATCCTGCTGCCTCCTTTGGCTCACCTTTCTTCTCAATCATATCCACCAGCCTACACAGCAGAGGTGGGGCAACTTCAGGTGGGGCAAACTGTTCGGAAAGTTCTGGAAGTGTCACCCCTGGAACATGAGGAGAGAAACAGATCAGCAAAAAGCCTGAGAGAGTTCGGGAAAGAGAAAAGCAGTTCTCAAAATTGAAGAACTTATCGGTGGAATTCTTTTTTTATGGTACAGAGGAGAAACTGGGGGTTCCCATAATGCATAAAGCAGTTGTTTTACACTCAAAGTTATGGAGCAATAACAGAAAACCACAAACCTTGCAATTCAGTGACATTTTCTAGATGGTTGCCTTGATTTGTTGGATTACACAAAATTCCTACGTCCAAAATTGTGATAATAATGGAGAAACTGCTATAGTATTGACAACGAGGAGCCAGAATAGTTCTGGAACTGGGTAGCACCGAAGTCCAATTAAATAAATAAATTTAATAATACTTTCAACAAAAATATGGAACTCTCTTCCAAAGCTTTTTTTCCTAGTTTCTCTTTGAGTTTAAATAAGCATTGTATTTATGAGAATCATTTTTGGGGGATGACCTGTACCTGATTAGAAGCTGTATTTGATAAATGCATATTATAATACAATTTTGGTACATTTTGATATCTCATCCATTGTACCTTGCAAAGTATGTTAGCAGTGTCAAATATTTTTAAAAAGAGGAAAATGGATATGTTTAAATGTTTCTAATGGTTGTTTATAATTATTTTTAACTGTTTGTTGTATTATATGTTATCCAGAGTCACATTTATGAGAAGAGTGACTTTACAGATAGTCCTCAACTTACAGCTGGTTCTTTAGCAACCATCTGAAGTTACAACAGACCCTGAAAAAGCTACTTACAACCCAAATTTCAAGTTCTGACATTTGCTCCTCCAAGTTACATGACCACATTTTGGGTGCTTGAATGCATTTATGACCTTTTGCAGCATCTTGCAATTTTTTTTGTTGAAAACCAGGATTTACTTCCTGCTTTCAGTAAAAAAAACAGCCCATAGAGGACAATGGGCTCATTTAACAACTGTGGAATTTGCCTTACAACCATCACAAAAAAGTCATAAGATCAGAAACAGTTATATGATAATCTGCTTTACGACCATCATGACTTACGATTGAAATTATGGGCTCAATTACAGTGGTAAGTCAAGGACTACTTATATAAAAACAATAAATAAGTGATAACCTGTTATTATTAATACAACTACTGCAGCATCACAATGAAGAGAATAATAACCCAGTACCAAGGGTGAGTTCATACAACACCTGACATTAAAATGAGGTAGGTAAGTTGTGATTCAGCATTATATGGGATATCCACTAATTTTCTTATTGTGTTGCATTTCAAGGTCATTACAATAAGCAAAATAGGTTTATATGAGGACATTATATAATACCAAGCAACTGTGGGATGCTGCTACCTCACATTTAGCTGCAAGTGGGTTGTATAAACCTAGCCAATTAATGACCATGGTATAAGGATCCTTTCAACTGCAATTTGGGATAACAACACTGGCATATTTTGCATGATTGTTGCAAGGATTATCAAGTGGCATAACTGAAGGGCTCTAAGGATCTAAAGGAGTATATACATTTTTAATGAACTCGAGGTAAAAAGGAAAAAGGCTGAATGATCTCAAGGGGAGACCCAACACTTCCAGATGGAAACACGAGATGCTAAAGCCATGTTTTAAAAATAGATATAATCTCCAAATACCACAAAAGTGGCAGGGAACTCCCACGGTGATTTGCCAATTCTCTGATTTTATTTAAATCAGGCCTGGTCTTTCCAGATTTTACTGGGCACCTGGCAGTCACTTGGCTTCCCCTGTAAAACAGGTGCCATTTCTTCCTGGTCAGACATGTTCTCTCTGGCAGCATTGAGAAGTTTTAAAGCCACTCCTCTCTCTTTTAAAACACCAACAGTCGCCACACTCAAAAAATGCCCAAAACATTATTCCCGGACAATTTCTTTGCCAGCTGGCCCCAGGCCAGCTCTGGCCCCCAAGCCCCACAGTCCGACGGCATCAAATCCTCTGGCTCAGCCAGAGAGTGTCAAGTCAGCACATTCCTGCTTGTGAAACAGTATGTGCACACAGGCACATTTATCTGTGCCTCTTTGTGTGTGTAAAACACATATACCAAGCTGCCCCCCTCCAATGGTTCAGCAATGGGCCTCCCACCTTCAACGAAAATTAGCTGATTAAAAAGGACATGGGAAGGAAACCTGATTTTGGCTGTTTGTAAATAATTCTGTTCTCAGCTATTTTCGTAAAGATTTTTTTAAGGAAATTGGGGAAAAAAGGGACCAAGAGAACATTTTGCTTCTGATGCTGTTATTATTTCTTCCTTTTTCTCCAGTGAGCACTCAGACCATTTTCCCCTCACTATTGTCCAAAGATGGATGTAGAAAATTTTTCAAATTATTTTTAATCTCCCAAATGTGGGGATTCTACATCCTAAAATTTCTCGTCTGCAAAACCTCTTCCTAGAAATAGACCCCTTAATTGCCAGCACTGCATCAAGATCATTTTATTTTCTCACAATCTGCCCAGCCTTTCTGGGGCCAGCCAAGAAGTTACAAATGCCAACAGGGCAGGGACTATAGTTCAGAGGGAAGCCTGTAACCCACCAAGGATTATATTAGTAGTAAGTCACAAGTTTTTTACACAAATGTAAAAAAAAGAAAGAAAGCTGAGTCATTCATTCTCAAAAGCAGCAGGAGCCACAAAGGTTTGACAATATCAGGAAGGAGTTACCATCTCCCAAAGATGTGAATATTCAGGCAATGGGAAGGGAGGAAAACATTTACTGAGAGAAAAAAATTGACAGCTGTTTAAGAAAACTTCTCTTTAGTTAAGATTTAGACCAACCTTTTCTAACCAGATATCCTCAATCCTCTTGGGGACTATAATTACCAAAATTCTTCGCCCCAGGGGTATCCAAAAGATATAGTCAAAAAGTCAAGATGGCGGCTGCAACGGTATGATCAAAGCTCTGTCTTTTATGTGCTTTTGACCACATCCCAGATCAGCCAATTGAAAAACCCAGCCCTTCCATTTTTGGAAAGTGCCAAACTGAGATGGTTCTGTCAGCTGTTTAATCTCATGCGCATATGTCCTTGTGTCTGGCATTATTTATAAGCATTTTTATGAAAATAAAACCATACTTCTTTTTAACATCTGCAGCTCCCAGTGAGGAGTACCTGCTAAGTCCATTAGAAAACACATAAATAGGTTTTACAGTTTAACACAATGATGACACTTCCCGGCAGGACTTCCTTTTCCGCATTGGTTAAATGCTGGGAAGCCTAATGAGAAAAATGGATTCCCTTGGCTGCCTTAGGAGTTCTTTTCAGACAGCCTAAGAAGACTCTCTGCACTTTGAGGTGGTAGTTGCTGCATATGACCCCGAGGCCCATAAACTGAGGCCACACTGCTTGCTGGCTCCAAACGTCCACCCAGGCATCATGTCTCTGCAGATGCAGGGCATCTCGAGCCCCAAGGCTGTTCGTCTGAGGAGACCAAGAGGGGTTGGGCCTACCTACTCTCTCTGTGGCAAGTCCAGCCACCAGGAACCAGGAAATGGGTTGAGCGGAACAATGAATGACAGCATTTTCAAGAGCCTGAGCTGAACGCGCACTGTTTTTTTTCCTCCCTCCCTCTTGCAAGCCCTTGCTTTCATTTGCACCCTGATACAGGCACTCACCTTGTTCCTCTGGAGCGTGGGTGGCCCCTGTTCCAGGAGTGGCAGGTAGGGGCCTGGTGACCCTGGGACGATGGGACGGGAGGGAGATTTTCACTGGCCCCACATACTCCACATAAGTGCCTGGGAAATCCCCCTTTTGTTTGGTGCGCTCGTTGACCCCCAGAATCCAGCCAATCTGGTTTGGCATCTGCTCATCTCCATCCTTAAAGCCCAGGGACTGCAAGGCCCCTTTGCTCACCACCAAGGTGTCCCCAGGTAACAGATCGATGTCTTCATTGCGTTCCTTGCGGTATGGGTAGAGGGCCCGATACTGGAAGCCCTCTGTGCTCCCCATGGTCCCCTGGAAAAGGCCAAGCAAATGAACCAGCAAGGGAAAAAGTGAGCAAGAGGGATGAGATGAGGATGGCTGTCCCGCTTCCCTCTCAGGAGCTCTGCATGAAGGTGAAACGGCAGCTCTCCTGGGTCCGCTGGCATGAACGGCTGGGCCCTAAGTACAGCCCCTTCGTTCCCGTAACTTGAAGCCACGATTCAACCAGATGATGAAGCAAAGGGAGAACGTGATGAGCATAATCCAGCACTGGCAGGTGGTCTGGGGAGGAGAGCAAATGACAGCTCAGGATTTCAAAGATGTTGCGCAGCAAGTTGTGGTGTGCAGGATTCTGGAGGAAGAGAAACTGTCACTCAGGCAGGTTTCCATAGGAAGAGTGCTAATACTTCTATTCGACTTTACAAGGCATCCCAAGCAGCTTACAGAAACAGAGCTCAGCACAAGAGCAAACTTAAAGAGGGAAATATCAGGAACAAAGCAAACAACAGAGAAAAAGGCATTGGAGGCAGCAGCAAAGAAGCAAGGGGGTGGTTCTCAATAAAAACACAGAAAGTGCTTAGAAATGTTGTTCAGTCGCACAGTTGTGTCCGACTCTTCACGACCCCATGGACTGCATTACGCCAGGCCCCCCTGTCTTGCACTGCCTCC
>JANHZU010005135.1:159461-170000 GCA_032468055.1 Acrochordus granulatus | reverse complement strand
ACAAGTTAACTCCCCCGCACCCCTAAACTTACCTTTTGCCCACGAAGAGCTCCCGTTCCTCGATCTCCCCCCTCCAGCCAGCTCCTGGCGCTGGGAGCGCAGCTGCAACCCAGGGAAAGAGGGAAAACCGGGAAGGGCCGAGAGTAGACGACAGAAACCGAGAACAGCCGAAGCCTCTCCTCCGCTCGTCGGAAAGAAACGAGCCTCTGCCCGAACAGCGTCGGAAAAGCCAAACGCCGGGAGGAGGGCGGTGGGGGAGCGTCTTTTGTCTGCCGAAGTTGGACTGTCCGTTTCCTTTCCCCGCAGCGAATAAAGGAGTTAGACTCCCGGAGATACTGGGGCTTCCTAGCTTCCGCTGCGGGCGGGGTGCAGCGAGGAGCCTAAATCTGTCTAGGTTGTTCTTCTGATTAATCTTCCTGGCGAGCATCTCCTGCCGTAGGTATAATCGGGGTGCTTCTGGGCAAGGCTTTTTATTACGAAGTCGTGGGAATTTTCTGAGCCAGGCCTTCGCTGGCATGTCGCTGGGGTTTAAACAGCTGACATTTTTACACGTCTCTGCTCAGGTAACCACGCCAAGTGGTGATGGTTTTCCCTGTAGGGAAGGAACTGTTGAGTGGAACCAGGGCTAAAGACAACCGAGCCACATATCCGAGGCTAATGACTGCCTCTTCTTTTGCAAAATTTGCAAAGCCGACGTCTATATATATTCTCGTTAATCCAGGTCATGTTTTATAGCAAAATTGCAAAAAAAAAAAAGCATTTGCAAAACTTTTTCAAAAATAGCATCTTGACTTGTATAGGGAAGACCAGATGGGGGACAAAACGTCTTCCTATTACATTAAGTAATAGAAGTCCAGTTGCCGTTTTGAGAAAGTTTTGCAATTGTTTTTGGCTTTTTTGCAATTTTGCTATATTGCAAAGCCAACATTTGCACGGAAACAACCCATGGCAGGATTTTTCCGCTTTGAACAGGCAGAGAAGAGCTCATATGGTACCGGAAATCAAGGGACGCCTTGATTCTTCGCTATTTTCTCTACCTCTGCAATGAAAGTTAAACGCTAGTCTGTAACGTAGGACCGAGGCGATTTGCGTAGGTTCCGGAGAAAGCCGAAAACATCCGAATCAAAATGGCTCGCATTCAACACGAATATAATCGACAAGACACGGAAAAGGGCGAAAGCTATGTAGACGCGGAACTAATCTGTTACTGCTTGTACGTCATCTCAAGTCTATAAAAAGGCCATAAAATTGAATAAATACATAAAGTCACTGAAATATCTGATGGGTGGGGAGAAAATAATTTTCTGGAGCAGCTTTTAACCTTTACAAAGCGATTTTGCTTATCCATGAACTGCTAAATGTCAGTAAGCTTAACTTTTGCTGTTCACTCACTCAGTCGTGTCCGATGCCTCGGACCGCAGCACGCCCAGCCTCCCTGCCCTGCCTTGCCCTGCCTCCCAAAGTTGGCTCAAATCCATGTCCACCATGCCAATGATGCTACTCAACCTTCTCCTCCTCTGCTGTCCCCTTCTTTTGCCTTCAATCTTTCCCAACATCATAGACTTTTCCAATGAGTCTTCTCTTCGCATTAGGTGGCCAAAGTATTTAAGCTTCAGATTCAGTAGCTGTTCTTCAATGAACAGTCAGGGTCGATTTCCTGTAGGATTGACTGGTTTGATCTCCTTGCTGTCCAAAGGACCCTCAATAGTCTTCTCCAGCACCACAATTCAAAGGCATCATTTCTTCAGTGCTCAACCTTCCTCATGGTCCAACTCTCACAGCCATACATTACTACTGGGAAAACCATAGCTTTACTATATGGATCTTTGTTGGTAAGACTTTGACTGTACAGACCTTTGCTGTTTTTTAATATGCTGTCAAGGATTGCCATAGCTTTCCTCCAAAGAGCAAGCATCTTTTAATTTCATGACTGCATAAACCATGACTACCCAGATCTGGACTGTGAAAATCTGGTGATCATTATTAGATGGCAACAAAGAGAGACCTCTATTAGCCCTCTCCAAATATATTTTAGCCTAAAATGGCTTGTTTTACACTTCTTCAACTGGAAGATTACTTAAATCAGTGGTTTTCAAATCAATGGTTGGCAACTTTAAGATGTGTGGACTTCAACTTAGAATTCCCCAGCCAGCATGCTGGTTTAAATGTTTTTATTAAGAGAATGGCTATTTCAATTTAAACAAGCAGGATAAACTTCTCCATAGGCAGGAGAGATGAGGGTCCTCCACATGAGACACACAGCTCATCAACTAATTTTCAGTATCTTTTGGAGTAATTGTAATTTAAGAGAAGCTCTGGGACTTGTGCAGAATGTCTTTACCTCAGCCCTAAGTCATAAAACAATTGGTTCCCTTCTGGGTTAAACTGGGAAATTGAGCAAAGAAAGCTGAATTTTTGTGGTTATTTTCAGGGCTATTGAACTTACATTTAAATAAAGGTAAAGGTTTCCTTGCCAATCATGACAGACTCTAGGGTGCGGCGCTCATCTCCCTTTCCAAGCTGAAGAGGCAATGTTTGTCCAAAGATGCTTCCGTGGTCATGTGGCCAGCATGACTAGATGCCAAAGATGCAAGGATACTGTTACCTTTCCCACTGATGTAGGTGGTGCCTATTTATCTACTTGCATTTGCATGCTTTCAAACAGCTAGGTTGGCAGGAGCTGGAGCAGACAACAGGAACTCACCATTGCACAGCAGTGCTGGGTCTTGAACTTGGGCCACCAACCTTCCAGCCAACAAGCCGAGCGTCTTAACTGTTTTTAACTACAGCTTACATTTGAATACTGTATTTTAAAAATAGATACATCCATGTAGTGATCTTGGCAACAGTGTGGAAATGGTTGACATTGCTGCCTTTTGAGGTGATTTTTCAACTTCCCAAGTTTGCCTACAGCCCTGGGATTTCCAGCAGGGATCTCATCTGGGTATTTACCATGACTGCACCTGCCTATCATCCAATCCCAGCTGAGGTTAGTATTTGCTTTAAAAAGCCTACGGTATAAGCTTTACAGATACTTCTTGACTTATAACCACAATTGGGACCAGAATTTCCATTGCTAAGCAAGGCAGTTGTTCAGTGAGTGATGCCCAATTTTATGACATGGTTAAGCGAATCACTGCAGTTGTTAAGTGACTTTGCATTGATTTTGCTTATTGGAAGCCAGCTTAGAAAGTTGCAAATATCCGTCACATAACTCCAGGACACCAGAAATGACACAAATACATGCCAGTTGCCAATTTGAATCTTATGATTGTGGGGGCGCTGTGACATTCATAAGTATGAGGACCAGTTGTAAATACAGTAACCTTTTTCAGTGCTGTTTTAACTTTGGTCTCTAAAGGAATGGTTGTTGAGGACTATCTGTATTGATTATGTCCTTTCTGAGCCAGTTCCTGCTCATTTACCCAAATGAAGCCCAGGTAATCTGCAGGTCTTTTTCCTGTATAGTCTGCTTTTGTTCATAAATCATTTTTGCTGATGATACTTGTAAGTTTAAAGATTCATAACTGCTTCCACTTTTTCTGTAGTGTACGTTATTGAACAAACTCTTGAGACTGGAACAAATATCCTTCCTGATCTGCAATTTGCCTAGAGGATTTATGAGGTCTAAATTAATAAGAGAGAAAGAAAAGATCAATAAACCACTGTCCTGTATGGAAGCTTGTTGGTTGCCTTTGCTCAACATGGCTCATAGGATTGTTGTGGGGAAAATTGGACCTGATACATATGCTACCATGTATTTCTGGAGCTGTATGTCACATATTTGTGATTCTCCAAATATGTAAAGATAACAGCAAACTTGTATTTTACAAAACAGATGTTCATCTATGGGTAAAATGTAGTGTAATTTTCAAGTCAAGGAATGCAGTTTGCTTCTTCATAAAAACTTTCAGATATAGGTTTTAAGTGTAACATCTTATTTTGGGAAATTTTAGTGATACTTAGCTCTATTTTAGTACAGTATTTTGTTTCAAACCTGTTTATGAAGGGATAGACTATTGTTCACACTGAAACCAATAAGAAAATGTTTCATGACTCCCTTATCCCATTCATTTCAGGCTTAATTAACTTAAGCTGGATGTTATTTAAGAATTCTTGAAATAATGTGCATGCATATCATTCTAAAGTCTTACCATGTGCTCTTTATTTTGTAGTTCTTTTGATGGCAACCTTAAGATGACAGTCCACTAACACCATTCATTATTCAGCTCAATTCCCAGAGTGGAAATATTACAGACATGCAGTGATGAATAAAAAGTATGGAAATTTATGTCAAAATCTCTCTCCTTCCCCACCACACCCAATGAGCAGCTTCCCTGGCCAACTGCAAGGCAGAAATATTACTATTTCCAGGAGCTGTGACATGCAGATCCAAATAGGTCTGAACAATTCTTCCCCCAACTCAATGTCTTCCAGATGCTTGTTGGCATCTCAAATTCCCAGGCCAGTAGTTTGAATAGGGATTCTGGGAACTGTAGTTCCAGTCTCTGAAAAGAATCAGAAGACAGGTCTAACACGTAGGTTCCTTCCACAATTTTTTACCCTGGCAGTGAGGAAAAAAGGAATGGGTACATCCCTCTGGGATCTTTGAGACTTTGAGATTTGTCTTCCCCCAGCACAACTTTTATCATCTTGATTTTTTAGCTTTATTAACTTTAATGAATGTCTTTAATAGTCTTGTAAGCAGCCCTGAATCATTGAGAAGTGGCAGACCTAGACATCAAATAAATAAATATAGCAGCTGGTACAGACAGGAATATTGACTCTGCACCATTTGTTTTATATTTCCCATTTCAATCAGGTTTCTAGTGGGCATGATACCACCATTGTGATATGTGGGGTTTTCAAATGTTTTAATGGAAACATTAAACTCTATTTGGTGAGCTTTGAGGGAACAAGGACCATCAGAGGAGATCAAAATCTACTCCCCTTCCCCAACACAAACCTCATCAGCATTTTACAGGTAGGGACGGAAGGCTGAGGAAACCAAGTCCACTTAGAAAAACTGAAGAAGGTCCACAAAAAGCAAATTTGTGGAAATTAATTTGAAAGCAACATGCTTCCTGCCACCCAAGTAGCATCTATAAGAAAGTTTATGCTGATCTTGAGAAGCTAAACAATATTGGTCCAGTTTAATGCTTGGAAGATAGATCAATGAGATGTCTCTAGTTGTTTGCTAAACTAGAAATAAGAAAAAATCCCCCCAAAAGAAATGACAATCCACATCTGTGCTAAGAATTTTACACGTTTGTCAAGCCAATCACACTTAAGCATGACTCAAGAAATCTTTACACTTTGCCCTCCTTGCAGATCATGAGCAGCCATTAAACATACCTGGGTTGGGCAATAATGAATGTGTATCTCTAGACACAAGATCTCCAGCTCGACTGAATTTGGTCTCTTTTCTTGTTGTTCAATCACTAAGCCATGTCCAACTCTTCATGACCCCATGGGCTGCAGCACCCAGGCCTCCCTGTCCTGCATACCTCCTGGAATCCACCCAAACCCACACCCATTATGTCTATGATGCTATCTACCCATCTATCCTCTGCTGTCCTCTTCTCCTTTTGCCTTCAGTCTTTCCCAGCACCATGGTCTTTTCCAATGAGACCTCTCTTTGCATTAGGTGGCCAAATAATTCAATCTCTACTGCCCAGCAAAAGGACCAATCAAATCCAGTAATCTCTTCCCATGGCCTGCAGCAAAATATTTTCACAGTAAAAAAAAAAAGATGAACCAGCACAGTGGCTTGGCTGGAAGGAGAGCCTAAATTGGTGCCACCTTATGATGCACAAGAGCCAATGGTGGCGGGACACAGCTAGTTGAGTAAGGGGTATGCTGTTCATTCTTTGCACCATCAAGAGGAACTCTGTGGGGCCAACTCCTGTTGGCACTGGTGTAGCTGAAAGCATCCAGTGGTGGAACTGAGAATTCACTGTCCTCTGTTTTCCAAGTACTGTATAATGAGATTCTTTTAAAACTGGCTTAGGAAAAAGGATTTGGAATTTTGTCCCCCCATTCTTCTGGGAAAGCATTTATCATGTGCAAATGACAGATTTCTGTAGATTTTTATAAGCAACCAAGCCTAGTTCCTTCCTTCTATGAAAAAGGCGTCAGTTTTCCTTGGTGTGCTGGAGTACAGCCCAAATAAGAGCTTAAAAACTAACAAAAATTCAGGGGAAAAAAAGAGCTTTCCCCAATTATATGAATGAAACAAAATGTAAAGTGTGTACTTCTGCTAGCAGTGATAAATGCATTTTGGGTAAAAAAGGTTATTGAGACAACGACAAAGTGGACAATAGAAGACTGCTGAACATTACAAAATAACAGCACTTCAACCACTGTGACAGTATCATACATTGATCTTTGGGCTTGTGTTTTGTAAAAGGACAAAGAACCAAAATAGCATTTGGGTAGAAGAACAGTATCTGGCAACTTCATATTAAAGGGAAAGATGTAACAGATTACTGTACAGGTAGTCCTCAACATATGATTGTTCATTTAACAATGGCTCAAAATTACAATGGCCTTGGAAAGTGTCTTATATCCTGTACTTGCAGTTACAGCCATCATACCAGTCCCATGGTCAAATGATCACCATCTGTGACTTTTTGCCAATTTCTGGCAAAAACGCTCATTGGAGAAGCTGGATTTGCTTAATAACCATGTGATTCACTTAATGACCACAGTAAAAATGGTCATAAAATTGGGTTTCAGTCTACTTATGACCACAATGACTTATGACAGAAATTCCAGTCCCAGTTATGGTCGTAAATCAAGGACTACCTGTATTCAAGTTTGAAGAGTGGTTTATAGTTCTCTGCAATTGCACATAAGTGGTGACACATACCTATACAATACAGGAGTTTTTGGGTAAGTGAAGTTACAGATGGTCACAGGCGGTTGAATGCGCACACTTTGTACATCTAACTGTGTGCTGTGCAGAGGTGTGTGTCCTGCATGCTGACTGATCGATTCCTGCTGGGAGGTGAGCGGAAGGCAACTTTGTTGTCTGAATGTCCCCTAGCTGGAACGTTAACATTCACAGAAGTATAGATGGCCCAGCTATGCAACTGTCTCCAAATGGCAGATGTGTTTGCATATATGCAGTTGTGGAAAAGTATAACCAGCTGTGAGTATTAATATTCAATTAATACTCAAGAAAGAGCTCAGAGCTGGCTATACGCTTTCAGAAATATCTTGGTTCTGAACCTCACTCAACTGCCCCAAGCCACATTCATCTGCAGGGGCGCATCCTGATGTCCAGATTAAACTTTAAAAATAATGCTGGACATCTGTCTCTGACAAAACAGGATACAGGACGTGGAATGGAAAACAAGAGTTGTGTTTTACTAACTTAAGCCTGTGGACCATCTAAGCTGAAAGCGCAAGGCTGGCAAAGTCTCATGCACAGATAAATATCATCCTCATCCTGATGCTTAAAATCCTTTAAAGAACTAATTAATACAGGTGGTTCTTGACCTATGACCACAACTGAGCCTGGAATTTTGGTTGTAAGTTGTTGCAGTCATAAGTTGAGTCATCATGTGACCAGATTTGATTTTTATGAAGGTTAAGTAAGTCATTGTCATTGTGGTAATTAAGTGAATCACATGGATTATCACAATCCAAATTATCCAATGGGCACAACAATGTGATCATGTGACATTACAACTGGTTGTAAATGCAAGCCAGTTGCCAAGCACCCGGAATGCAACCATGTGATGGTGTGGCAGTCATAACTTTAAGGAAGGGTCATCAGTCAACGTTTTTTTGAGTATGTTGTAACTTTGAACATTCATTAAGTGATTGGTCGTAAGTTGAGGACTACCTGTAATTTGCTGAATTTGAACCTGTATGTATTCAGTTGTGATCTCCCAAGAATGAGTGCATCATGTGTCCTTTTTTGGAAGGTGTGTTGATACGTCTGACTCATATTCAAAGTTAGGGTCTCCTTCAAACCTTTTTTGATGACATTTCCCCATGAAGTTTCTATTTCCTGCAGGGAAGATGTAAAGAGGGAAAAGTAGCTCTTCGAATCTCATTACCCTTGTTAGGTTTTCTAAAAATGATGTAGCATGAGGAACCCAACCGTATTCTTCCACCACAACTATGATACAACAAAATGGGAACTCCCAGAATAATTCCCAAAAAGAAATTCTCACGATGTAGATAGAAAAAATAATGCAGTGATACTGAAGATTTTCTTTGTTCAGAATTTCCCCAATGAAAGTTTCTGGATATAAACTGAACAGGACCACACTGAGTTTTTTTTCCTTGCTTATCCCATTGGCTTTTCTCCTCAATTTTTGATCAACTTTTGCAAAACCAAATAAGGTTAGGCGATCAACAACACAGATAGGCACTGCAATGATTACAGATGTAACAGGGTTGGGATGTGGAGTTTTCTACCCATTGCTACAATTCCTCCTTTTACCAGTTTCAGTGCAAGGAAAGGGACTCCCTAGAACAGTGTTTCCCAACCTTGGGTAATCTAAGATGTATGGACTTCAACTCCCAGAATTCTCCAGCAAGCCACACTGGAGTTGAAATCCACACTTCTTAAAGTTCCCAAGACTGGGAAACACTGCTGCCCTCACTGCTTAAACAAGGCAGGAAAGATATTTTGAATCTCTTGCTATTTTATTTTTTGCCTTTTCTCAGTCAGCAGCAACCAAGGGGCCCTGGAAAAAAATATTAATTTGGGAATATGTTTGTCCTAGCAGATACCCAATACACAAACGGAAAAGCTTAACGCTTGGTCTTAGGGCACCAAATAGAACCAAATCTGTTAGACCCAAATCTGACTGAAATGGGAACTTTTATCTAATTAGTAGAAAAGCAGTATTTCCTTAAACTTCAGCTTGAATCACCACCCACCATGCCCTCTGAGAAACAACAGAAGGTGCTTCACAGGAAGGAGGAAGAAGTGCTCAATAGCTAGAAAAGCAGAATTAAAATGCAATCCCAAAGTTCTCAGTCCTTACAATTGGCTTACTTTCTTTCAAGTTCCCCCTCTGGTCTGCCAGGGACAAAGTGGCTTTAACAGATCTTCCAATCATTTTTCCATATTTTGTAATTGCCATTTCGGGGAGTGTGAGGGTGAGTTCACTGCCTTCTCCCCATGGGTTGTCCGGTGTGTGACGCCAAGAGTTCGTGAAGACTCCCTCTGTTCCTGATTTCCCCAGTGCTGGGAGGAGACACTCTTGTACTCAAGGGCCATTGTCCCATCATCTTGTTCAGTATAGACCCGGGCCTCCAGATGGACAGGATATGATCCCTGGCATTCCCATGCTGCTGTGATTCCTGCTGGCTCATCACCTTGTACTGCAATGTGGGGCACGTGGGACAGCTGGGGATCAGGGGCAGATGAGCAACCAGACCTGCCCTCTGCCCAGGAAGCTGCATGAGATCCATGCTTCCAGCCTACAGGTTTATTCTCTGCTTGGCCTTCACCACTGGATGTAAGTTCTGGTTCATCAAAGCTCACCTCCTGGACTGCTTCCTGTTTCTTGAAAGAGTCCCGACGCTCAGACAAGTTCAGCCGCCGCATAACCACCACTTCATGGTCTCTATCGTGACGTTCCTCAGACCAGTCCCGAAGTCGAGAAATACCCGCATCTCCCAAGGTGACTGCGCTGCTTTCCCTGACTCCTTCATTTCCCAAGATGGGCATCTCCAGCATGAGCTTTCGGCTGCCAACTACCTTTTCAGCAAGGCAGGTAGGGATTTTCTCTGTTGACTGGACTCGTTTGAGAAGTGGGGAACGGGAGCTGTCTGCACTGCGAGGCCGGGACACTTGACGGACAATTGTAGGCGGAGACAAGGTTTTGCCTTGGAATGTCTGGATGTTTTTTGTAAACGATGGAAGTGGTGAAGGGGACCTTTGGGGAGATGGAGGCTGGGGGACAGAGGAAGGAATGCAGGCCAATGGGGAGGGTGGAATACTGCTGGTTGACTTGCGACGTCCAATTTTATAGCGATGACTGCTGACCTTCGATGCCAAGCCGTGCAAGGAACTTGGTCGGATCTGTCCTGCTGGAGACGTGGGGGTGCTGGAGGATGGGGAGGGGCTCTGGGGTGAGACAGAATCTGACAAAAATAGGAGCAATTAGGAGGAATATTGCCAGACGCTTTACTGTGTATATCAGTAAGTGGCAGAAGGTACTTCCACCATCATTGACTTCTTTTTTAGGAAAACTACAAACATACAAAACGTGTATTTAAAACTGTTAGACGAGTATTAGTCTAGTCTAAGAAATCTTTAATCTTAATGCATTAATACACGAGTGGAGACATCATTTCAAATTAATGTGGTGTTAACCCTCAAGCTTAAAGTTTCAATAAACCAAAATCCTCAAAATAATTATCATCCTCCATGGCTTAGAGCCTGGATACCTTCAAATTCATTTGCTCTGAAATGAATTTACCTGTCAGTTGGATCAGAGAGAGTAAGTCTTTTGAGGAATCCTATCACTGAGGGAATTTCATCTACAAAACCCTATGACACTGGGCCTT
>JANHZU010005135.1:140921-153921 GCA_032468055.1 Acrochordus granulatus | reverse complement strand
GCATCATGTGACTGCACTCGATTTTACAACCTTTTTTGATATGGTCATTAAGCAAATAATTGTGGTAGTTAAGTGAGACATCGTGTGACTTGTGCCCTTCCCTGCCACCACTGACTTTGCTTGGTGGAAGCCAACTGGAAAGGTCGCAAATGGTGATCATGTGACCATGGGATGCTGCAACCATTGTGAATGTGCGACAGTTGTGAAGCACCCAAATCACAATCAAATGACTATGGGATGCTGCAACAGTTGTATGTGCGAGGACTGATTGTACCATAAGTCACTTTTTTCAGTGCCACTGTAATTTCAAATGGTCACTAAATGAATGGCTGTAAATCAAAGATTACCTTTCAAATGGTCACTAAATGAATGGCTGTAAATCAAAGATTACCAATAGGGTCAATCTTCATGAGGAGCAGAAGGGAAAACTAAACATAAACACTAAGTCCTATTCCATTTTACCTGGGACTATATTGGACCTTTCCTTTAAGCAGGCATATTCAGCACACTACTATAAATCTGCACTTCAAGATTATACAAACCTACCATGGAGGGAACTCAACTTTTCTTTGAGTTGAAACTTCTCTGCTCTCCTTCTTTCACTTATCTTATTTTGGAAAGAGGTGCAAAAGTTCCCTCCCTAGCATTCCTGTTCCCACAATACGTTTAACTAGAACAGTGAGTAGAAAAGATGTTAGCATATTTTGGAATCACCAAAAAGAAGTCTGTTAAGCACTTGACTACAGGTCCTTGACTTACAAACAGTTGCTTAGCAAATATTCAAAATTACGATGGACTTTCCAAAAAGTACTTACAATCCAATTCAAAGTTAAGATGGCCAACCCCGCCCCTCCTGCGGTCACAACTGCATTTTAGGTGCTTGGCAACTGGCTTATCTTTACCACTGTTTGCAGCATCCCGTGGTCAGGTGATTTTGACAGTTTTTTGAGAAAAAACACCCACTGGGGATAATAGATTCACTTAGCACCTTCCACCTTTGCTTAACAACCATCCCCAAGAATGTCGTAAAATTGTGATAGGTCACATGGTGACCCACTAAACAACTGCAATGATTTACGACTGTAATTTTGGGCTCAATTACAGTCGTAAATTGAGGACTACCTCTAACCCCAGCAAATTAGATGTGGCCAAAACAGCCTTCATTTTGCCTAATTAAACTAATTCCACCTGTTAGTTCTTCTGCGGAAACCCCAAAGATGATCTATGGCTCCATTCTGGCTGCCCAACCCCAAGAAAAAGAAGACTGTTGGAGAAAAACAAGCATAACTCTCTCCCAAGGCCTGGAATCACAGAACTCTCCTACCAAGCACTGATTTGCTGCAGCAGATAAACCATTCTCACTGTTGCGGTAATGTAATGTAATTAAGCCTTGCCAGGTTGTGTCTGGCTGAGGGGCTCCTAAGATATCAGCAATTCAGCGCAACCACAATGGTGTGCTTGGCCCTGTTTGTCTGCTTCTGCACTGCTAAGTGCAGAGCCACTTCTGCTAGAGCCACTGATGCTGGGAACAGACCAGGAATTAGTTATCCCAGGGGCTGCTTTGTCCCACTGACCTGAATTGATGATAAGTGACAATGCAGAAACTGAAGCTGATTTTGGCACTCTGCCACTGGAAGACACTGGCTGCTTCCCTGGAGAATCCTTGTGGGGGCCCCCTCGATGACTGCTCTCATGGTCCAAACCTCGTGAGGTCGAGCTCTTAGTACCTGTACTGTTGCTCCTGAGACGGACACGGTTCCAGCTGGCCAAGTCAGCTAGAAGGAAAAGAAAGGGTTCTTTAGCATCCTGTAGCTTTGGGATGGGGTAGTTGTTGGAATTCAAAAGGTCCCAAATCCCATCCATCTAAGGTTGGAGAAGATCCACCTGAAACCCTGGAGAGCCACTAGCAGTCACTAGAGACCAATATTGGCCTACAATGGCTGGGGAATTCTGGGAGTTGGAAGTCCCCACCTCTTAAATTTGCCAAGCTTGAGAAACACTGCTGTAGACAATTGCAAGTTGGATGATCTGAGTTAGTATCTGGGTTAACACAGCATGTTAGATCCTAACCCAAATTAACCCAATACAATTCTTGTGTTCACATCACATATTATCCTCAAACCAACAAGTAATAATATGTGTGTAATGGCCTGATTCTCCCAAAATGCCAGTCTAGTATACAAGGAAGTTGGGTTGTGAGTTCCTTGGTGCTCTCCAAGTTTGGCTGTTGACATTTGTAGACATTTCATTATCAAACTAGGTGACATCATCAATGCTAGAAGGGAGTGAAGTTTGTTTTCTTTATATACTAGTGGCTTGCCCTGTCAGCATTTGGAGGAGTGTTCTTGATGGTAGGCTGTTTTTACTGTTAGCTTGTTTGTCTGACTTGATGATTCCTTGATTGGAGCATTGTTTACTTCTTGATTGTTGGTCTAGCATTAATCTAGGTGTTAATCTCTGCTTATCTGGGTGTTGATTGCTGGTGAGGAGGTGTTTCGGTCTGTTTCCTTTTCAGCTTTTTGATTATCTCTTTTGAATGATATGCAGATGTTGCTTATCTCGATATCTGTTGGGTTGTTTGGGATTCAGCATGTTGTGGGAACCTGGCCATCACATCAGGGCATCATGTTAAGCCATCAGGATGGCAGAGATGTTGTTATTTGTTTGGCTATAAAAAGTTTTTGTAAGAATGGAAATTATGTTTGATTAATCCAAGTTGATGGTTTAGTATATTGTGGGTTTGGAACCCTATTAGTATAAGGCAGAATCCTGCATTTTCCCTTGATTATCCTGGCTTGCTTCTTCATCTCTTATATGCATTGGATGTGATCTTCGGGGCATAGAAAAGTTCTCTCATTCTTTGCAAAGGGCTATCTGCTCTTTTCGGTTCATGGTGGTGCAAACAATTAAGATGCTGGGTTTGTTGGCTGGAAGGTCGGCAGCGTGAGTTTGAGACCCAAGAGTTGCCATGTAACAGGGTGAGCTCCCATTGTCTGCCTAGCTCCTGCCAACCTAATAGTTCAAAAGGATGTAACAATACAAATAGATAAACAAGTACCACCTTTGGTAGGATGGTAACAGTGTCCATACATCTTGGCATATAGTCATGCCGGCCACATGACTGTGGAAGTGTCTTCAGGCAATACTGGCTCTTCGGCTAGGAAACGGAGATGAACACCACTCCCTAGCGTCAGCCATAACTGGCAGTGGAAACCTTTACCTATACCTACTCTCTAATTAAATAACTAGCTAAACCGAGTAACCAAATAGAAACCCCATGTTCAGAAGCAGTCTATCCACACATACCACTTGTGACAGATAAATGGGCCTGCTTGTGATGTTACTGGCTGGCATTGAATGCAAGAGATCAGCTAAACTTGGCAAGTGCTGTTGCTAGCATGGGCTTGACCCAGAATAGTGCCCAGAGATATCTTGCACTCACCTGCCCATGCTGAGCCCTTGCTGGGTGTCCTTGTTGCTGCCACTTCAGAATCCCCAACGACAAACATGGGGCGCTCCTTTTTGACTGTCCCCCGGCAGGGGCTCTCATCCTCAGAGGACATGGCAAACCTGGGCATGGCCTCTAGACTGCAGGTGCTGCTCAGGACGGCAGGGTTGCGGCTGAATTCTTGACGGAAGGAGTGGATGGTAGAGCCACAGGAGGTCCAGGCACGAAGCCTGCATGAGAGACAGAAAGCATGGAGGACATCTGCAGGCAGGACAATAGGAGACTCTTCCCAGCAAAGCAAGCAGTTCAGCTACAGGGGATAGTCCGCTATTTTCTTTTCCAATTTATTTTATTTTTGTAGTGGAGTCTGCTAAACATCTCTCTGCTTTCCTGGGTCTCCCGGTCTGCTGACATAACTGGGTCTTAAAGGACTTCCAGAACATCAAGAGGGAGGGAGCTTATCTGATTTCATGGGGGAGAGAATGTTGCATAAGGAGGGCGCCAAGGCAGAGAAGGCCATCACCGGAGACCCACTAAACCGAAGTCCCTGGCAGATGGTACCCTTGGCCAGATCTAATGAGCTGGGTGGATATAACTGGGGAGAGGTCAGAGCCTGACGTAGCTTAGAAACAAGACAAATTCCAAGTCTCTTTTTTCATCTCAGGAAAGGGATTAGCTAATTTCAGTGTGAAATGGCATAAGCTGGGAAAGAATTTAGGAACAAATAAAGAACAAAATGTTTCCCATCCCGTTACAAACATTCATTAATTCAACAATGCCAATCACAAATCGCTTTTGAGGTGAATTTCAATGTATTCATACGTAAACTTTTGATGTTTAGTTTGTCACAGACTATTTTCTTTCCATTCTATAATTCCTTCACACCTTCTCTTAATCGTAGTCTCCTCTATCTTCAGGAATTTTTCTATTTGCCAACTAAGATGAGGTTGACTTGTTTTTGCTTCAGCTAATCACATGGGCCAAGGGCATTTGCAGATTGGGGGTGGGTTGAAAAAAAGATGACTTCCATTGCATAGTTGCAGCCACCATCTTGACTTTTTTTATTATTACATCCCTCCACGCACAGAAGACACTTGTTATTAATTAATAGTAGTTCTATTCCAACGCTCTTCTATGTTAGGATCTCAAAGGAGTTTATCTAACGGCCCCTCTCTTATCTGTGATCGTAACTCATTCAAAATAATTCGGTGAACTTCAAAGCCAAGTAGAGACTTTAATGTTGTCTCTTCCCAGGTCTACATTCTCGCTACAGCAGAGCACAGAATTCACAGCAATCTACAAACCCTGCAAGATGAACCATGAACAGAAGTCTGAATGCACTTCCCCCTTTGTCTCTTCTGGTGCCAAAACTAAGCTTGCCCTTTGGAATGCTAAAGGAAGCCAAATAAAGCCAGGAAGCTCCCCAAGACGGCCAAAGTCCTTCCGCTCCATTTTTGAAAAGGCCACCTGAGTTCCTGTTTGCTCACCTCGTCTCAGTCTTATTTAGCCGGCTCTTCTCTTCATCTCCGGAGCTGTGATCTCCCCGTTCTTGGCCATGTTCAGAAGACGTGAAGCTGAGGGCGGAGGGGTTGGCCAGATATTCACAGCTGCTGTAAACCTGGGAAACGGGGCATCGAGGAGGAGGGGGAAAAAATCAGTTGAATAGAGGGCATGCTTCTTCTCAGACGCACGGCCATCAAGAATACCTTTCCAGCCAACCAGAATATCACCCCAAATTTCCTCCTTCTCTGTGCAGGAGAAGTTACACATTCATTAGCAATGCAGCTGGAAACTCTCCAACAAACCTCCCCAAGGAAACCCCTTCCCACCTTGCTAAAACGATGGGAGCAGAAAGAAAACTGCCGAATCTCTGCACACGACTCTTCATCGTTGGTTTTCTCATCATCAGAGCCCAAGTGCCGGTAGCGCTCTGAGCGAGCTGGGAGGAAAGACCAGGCTGGTGAGAAGGAATTCAAACCTCTAGCCAATCTGCCCTGTCTGTAAGAGCTGCTATGGGTGTGTGGCAGCTTTTTTCCAACTCTGTAGTCTCTAGAGACATTGGGGCTCTCATACCCAGAATCCCCTAGGCAGCCAACCTGCAGTTATGCTATTTGGAAATTAGGGGAATGTCCGGTGAGAGAGTACTAAGTTGCTGAAGGCTGCTGCAAGTTGGCAAGCGGTCCAAACTGCACCCGTACCCATCTTTCAAGGTACTTTCTTGGGGGAGCTTTTCTGCTTCCGAGATTCAGAACTGCAGCTCTGCTGTCCAAGCAGTCCAGTCCAGCCCTCCCCATCCTTTCTGTCATTATCTGGGAAGCCTTACTGTCAAAGTAACTGGTGTCGTCTTCGGCCTCCAGCTGGGGGATAAACTCAGCTTTCTGCCGCAACAGCCCATTCCAATCCAGGTGGTGGAAGAAGGGATGGTGCTTCACCTCATGAGCGCCTCCTAGAGGTCGAGATGGGAAAGAAAAGGTCCCGGCACTGCTGGCTGGCCCCTGGGGCTGGGGAACCAAACATCTCAACTTGAACCATAGTTTCAAGTACAAAAGTCCTTGACTTATGACCACAACTGGGGCCAGAATTTCCATTGCTAAGCAAGACCCAATTTTATAACCTTTTTTGCTGCAATTGTTAAAGTGAATTTATTTATTTATTAAATGTATTCGGCACCCAACTCGCTATAAGAGACTCTGCGCAGCTCACAATAATGCTATTAAGTGAATAATGTGGTTGTTAAATGAATCCAGCTTCCTCTCTTTACTTTGTCAGAAGCCGGACAGAAAGGTCATAAATGGTGATCGCATGATTCTGAAACGCTACAACCATCATAAATAGATACTGGTTGCGAAGAGCCGAAATTGTGATCATGTAACTGTGGGGAAGCTCTGATGGTCGTAAGTGTGAGGATCAGTTGTAAGTCACTTTTTTCAGTGCCATTGTGACTTTGAATGATTGCTAAATGATTTGCATTGTTTAGTCAATGACTACCTGTTGAGAATTATCTGTCCTGATGCTGCTATACCTGTGCCCAGCCGCTCCAGAGGACAGTGACGCAGGAGTTGTGTGATCAAATCTTGGGCATCAGCAGGAAGAGCTTCATCCCCCTCAGGCCAAATTATTTCATCTGAAATTAAGGACGCAGTTTTGGAATGGGCTCTTTGATACCGTATTGCCCCCACCCCAAAATTTTTCAAAAACTTTGAGGAACAAGAAGAGAGAACAGACATAATAGAGACATTCAAGGAGGAAGAAAACAAGTGACTCAAAAGTTGCACCATATGGACTGAGTGGAACCTCCTTTGCTGATATCATTTTTCAAGGGTCCTTATAAGGTCCATTCACAACTTTGAGTACTCCAGCTGTTGGTGGTGCTAGTTATGATCTGGAAATCTGATTTGTTGTTGGGAATGTCTTAGACCACCAAAAGTGAGAAAGCATGGTACCCATGTTGCAAGCCCGCCACATCCCAAATAAAAGAACAGTAAGTTGATGTGCATTTTGCTCACTGTGAAGGAGCATAACACAAATATGTATTAATTTCTCAAATAAAAATATTTCTGCTATTAGAGTTGGAATACAGAGTTAATCAAGGTGCAGCTGGAGTCCAACAGATAGGAATGATTTCTGCTCCTCCTAGGAGGCACTTAATAGTCCTTTAGGTTAGATTAGACTTGAACACCAGAGTCCTGAATACTAAAGTACTTTTCTTATAGGGTTACAATAACACAATTTTGCAAGTTTAAATGTGCCTCCCTCCCTGGCTTTATCCCAAAGAAAACTAGGGAAGGTCAAGTTTGGGACATTTTCGTAAAATTCTACTTGTGCTTTAGACTCAGATTTTTCTTATCTGATTGCTGCCTTGGCTGCGGCTCTTCCTCCTGTTTCTCAAATATATTCTCACTGCCCGTTACATCTTCTCAAGCAAGAAAACAGCAGACTATGAACGCTTCCCCACTTGTAGCTAACCACAGCATAAAAATGTCTTAACCTCATTTTTCCACCACATGCTATTGCTTTCACATTGTCTCCAGCCCATGAAGGAGACAGGATTAAGTTATCCCTAGCTATACCTCTCTTAAGGAAGATTTTCCCTTTTAAGATGACAGCATCCCGTGACAGTTTTAAATATGAAACATTTGTGCTTTCCATTTCATCAGTAGCAGTTTCGCATGTAAAAAGTTCGAATTAGGGGTAGGATTGCTTTCTTCCTTTTACAAACTGGCAGGGGCTTCCTTTTCTGTGCTTTTCTGCTTTTGACTACAGGTAGTCTTTGACTTAAAACCACAACTGGGACCAGAATTTCTGTTACTAAGCAAGGTAGTGGTTAAGTGAATCACACCTGATTTTACGGCCTTTTTTGCCATGTTAAGTGAATCCAGTTTTCCCCACTGACTTTGCTTGTTGGAAGCCAGCTGAGAAGGTTGTAAATGGCGATTTTGGGATGCTGCAACCGTCATAAATAGTTTTCAAGGGCCTAAAATTTGATCATGTGACTATGGGGATGCTGTGACAGTTATTAAATGTAGGAACAGTTATAAATTACTTTTTTCAGTGCTGTTGTTACTTTGAACGTTGTAAGTCAGGGACTACCTGTATGGAACATATAGCAACATGAATTTGCACCTCTATGGAAGCTTCTGCTCCTTGTGAAAGACTGACACAGGGACGCTATTTGCATAGTTGGGTAAGAATGCTAAAGTTCTATCTTCCTGTTTTATTGCACTCTTGGTATATTTGAGGAAATACTGTTTGTGAGAAAAAGACAACTCATTCATCACTCCGTACACTTCCCCGAGTTTCATCTTTATCAATGGAAGTGGCAGAGAAGCTCACAGTTATCAGTCCCTCCCTATTCCCTCATCACTACTGTGATTAGTGGACATTTTCCCACTGGTGGTGATGCTCAGAGTCTTAACATACTGTATTCTGAAGGTTCCTAACCAGGACTTTGCTATTCAACAGTGTGTCAGAAGAGAGCCAAAAGGGGGATCAGCAAAGGAGAAAATTTCATGCTGGCATAATTTTCTTTCTGTTCAAGGACAGGCAGCGAGCACTTCAACTCAGCCCTGAGGAAAGGCCCCATGAAGTGGGAAGACATCTCCAGGAACACATCACATGCTGAGTGAAGGTCACCTTTGTCTTGTCCAGTTCACTGAGTTTATCTAGTGAATTTCTCAAAGATTCTTTTGTTTAGACACTGCTTTCTGCCAGGCATCCGGGACTGGCACTGGCTTGACTTCTGAAATAAATGGGGTCCTAACTGTTTCTTCTTTGGGGCAAATGTCAGAATTTCTCTAGCCATTTCCCCTCCCTTCAATAAATAAAAGCAAACCTACCACTGATCACCTGCCCAAAGAGTTCCTCTGGAGTGTCACCAAAGAATGGAACGCAGCCTACCAGGAACTCATACAGTATGATGCCCATGGCCCACCAGTCCACTGGCTTGCCATAGCCTTGGATCAGGATCACCTCTGGAGCAATATACTCAGGAGTACCACAGACCTGCAAAGAGACAGAAAACAACATTCTGCCTGTTTCTATGAACAAGGAGGTATCTCCTTAGGGGAAATGGGATCATTGTCTCCCCTTTAAATCCAGAAAGGGCAGAATCAAGAGAGTAGGGACTCCTCTAGAAGGGAGGAGTGGTTCCTGAGGTTTGGGGGTACACAGCAAAACAATCTAGTAGATTTCATTAGAAGACACGCATGCTCTTCGCCATAAACACCACACCTGCTTATCTACAAACTCTCGTGTATCCTTCTCAATGTGGCCCTCATAGAGATTTGTGGTCATGTTCATCAAACCAATCTTGGACAGGCCAAAGTCAGTCAGCTTAATGTGGCCCATAGATGTGATGAGCAAGCTGTCAAGAAAAAGAAATGGAAGGAACTTGAACCATGAAAGGAATCAGCCAGAGAGCTAAAAACCCTGTATTCTTTTTGTTGTATGTTGCCCAGTCACTTGCTTGTGAGATGGGCAGCTATATAAATTAGAAAAATAAATAAAAAATAAGTAATTTAGCTATTTGGGACACTAGCCTCTAACTCTGAGAGTATAATAGTATGTAAGTCTACTTAATTGTTTGTTACAAATATGATGCTGATGCTCAGGCAGCCCACATGGCTAAATCAGCACTCTAGGCTATGGCAGATAAATTTGTTAGAAGAAAACTTGGATTCCCTAACAAGAATTACTAGAGTAAATGCATCCCCTAGCATCACCTCCCTGCATCTCACAATCTAATGCATACCCCACCCTCACTTGTCTGGTTTGAGATCCCGGTGAACAATGCCGTAATTGTGGAGGTACTCAAGGGCCAGGACTGTCTCAGCAAAATACATCCGGGCCATGTCCACAGGCAGAGGACCCATGTTCTTCAGCAGTGTGGCGCAGTCTCCACCTAAAAGAGACAGAATGTCAGAGAGTCTACTACACGTAAAACACCAGGGATATCTGTTAAGCCCAGCTTTGATTATTTGACATCTAAACTTTTTTTTCAACTTGATAGGCTAATTAATTATGTTTTAGATAATTACTAAAAAACTAAACTTTTATTTAGTTTTGCCTTTTATGCTGTTTTTTTAATTTCTTCACCAAACTGCTTGTTTTAATGGCATTATTATTCATTGTCCTAGCTAGCAATCCTGGACAATAAATAGATTTTAGTGCTTTTTTTTTAAATGGAAAACATTTCACATATGCTTTTAACAAGTATCTTGCAGAAATCAAAGAGAAAATATTTCACTCTCCTCCCTCCTCATAAAGCCAACAGCACTTCCCATCATGCCAATTAAATGTATTTGGCAATACCTTATTCTTTTATTTAGCTTTCCAAAAGAAGGTTTTTAAAGTCTCTGACAGAGATTTCTTTGGCAGACACCACTAGGAAAACTTTTAAGATCAAGAAACAGATTTTGGGCAAATGGATGAAAGTTTGGGGAAAGGGGACAAAACAAGTCAAGCACATCGAAACCCCATACCACAACTATGAGAAGATCCAATGCAAAGTCTAAAACGTCAGTGATGTTTTTGAGACTTTGGCAGTCATTGTACAATGTATTCTGCAGACTTCCTTTGGCAGCTGTTTGGCAGGGATATAAATGTTGCTTTTCAAAGTTTGCCAATCTCTGGATTCCAAACCTTGTAGCCTTTTAGGAATTTAGTGCATATACTATGAAACCGCAGAACTGTGGAATGCTCACTGCTCTTTTGAAAATGGATATTAAATTTAAGTCAAAGCCAGACTTTGCCAGGATTAAACTTGTTTTTCTGGAGGAAAGAACACTGGAAACTGCCTGATACCAAATCAAACTATGATATATCTAGCACACAATTGCCTCCACTAACTGACATCAACAATCCATCAATAGAAAAAAGTATCTTCCAGCTTTTGCCAGCCATGATCCCTTGACTTAGACAGACCCAGAACTTCTTTCATGCAGAGCAGCTGCTCCTGCAATGATCTGGAGATCTTTGCTGCCACGTTTCTGGCATGCAGTCACATGAAAAAGAAAGTATACCCTCCTTGAGTTCTATGGTTTTACGTATCAGGACATAGTAAAAATAATCTGGTCCTTAGCAGTCCTTAAAAGCAGATAAATACAACCTCAGATGAACAACACGCATGCCATATTAAAACCTTGTCATCATTTATTTTACAAAAAGAAAGCCAAAATGGAGAAGCCATGTGTAAAAAACTAAATATACCTTATGATTCAATAGCTCTTTGAACCACCTTTATCAGCAGTAACTTGAAGTAATCATTTGCTGTATGACTTTCTCAATCTTTCACATTGTCGTAGAGGAATTTTGGCTCGCTCTTCTTGAAACATTGCTTCATTTAATCTTACAATATATTACTATATTGAGGTCTGTGGGCATTTGTTTAGGCACAGCTCTCTTGAGGTCCTGCCACAACATTGCAATCAGGTTGAGGTCTGGACTTTGATTGGGTCATTGCAACACCTTGATTCTTTTTTTTTTCAGCCATCCTGTTGCAGATTTGATGGAGTGCTTGGGATCATTGCCCTATTGCATGACCCAATGTCAGACAAGCTTTGCTGTCAGACAGATGGCCTCACATTTGACTCTAGAATATTTTTGATATACAGAGGAGATCATGGTCAACTCCATGACTGCAACGTGCCCAAGTCCTGTGGCTGCAAAACAAGCCCAAATCATCACTTCTCCACCACTGTGCTTGACAAAGTGCTGATATGCTGTGTTTGGTTTTTGTCAAATTTGGCACTGTGCATTATGGCCAAACACTTCCACTTTGGTCTTCTCTGTCCAAAGGACAGTTTTCCAGAAGAAGTCTTGTGATTTGTTCAGATTAAATTTTGCAAGCCTAAGCCATGCTGCCATGCTCTTTTTAGAGAGAAGAGACTTTCTCCTGGCAACCCTTCCAAACAAACCAGACTTGTTTATTCTTTTTCTATTTGTACCATCATTAACATTTAACATACTAAATGAGGCCTGTCAAGTCAGAGATGTCACTCTTGGATTTTTTGCCATTTCTCTGTCTGTCTGATCTTGGGGTGAATTTGCTGGGACATCCACTCGTGGGAAAACTGGCAACTGTCTTGAAAGTTTTCCACTTGTGAATCATCTTCCTCACTGGAGAATTATGGACTTTCAATTGTTTGGAAATGGTCTTATAACCCTTCCCAGATTGATGGGCAGCAACAGTTGCTTCTCTCATTGCTCATGTATTATGTTAAACATTGCTCATAGCATTGTGTTAAACACACACCTAAATGCTGGAGACCAGCAAACTCCTAAAACTTCAGCTTTTATAGAGGTAATCACACTTGTTGATGATCAGCAGCACCTGGCTGCTACTTAGCCTCTTCATACCTATGGCAGCAGTAAGGGTGTACTTAGTTTTTCACACATGGCTTCTTCATTTTGGCTTTTTTTTTTATAAAATCAATGATGACATGGTGTAATATGCCATGTGTTGTTATTCATCTGAGGTTGTATTTACCTACTTTTAAGAACTGCTAAGGTCCAGATGATTTCATTATGTCCTGATATGTAAAAACCATAGAACTCAAAGTGGGTGTACTTTCTTTTTCACATGACTGCATCTTCACTCAGTCCCACCAGACATGTCCTTCCTGCATTCTCACCTTCCACATACTCCATGACCATGCAGAGGTGACATCTAGTTTCAAAGGAGCAGAACATGCTGACCACAAAAGGGTTCTCTGCAAAAGTCAGAATATCGCGTTCCACAAAGACCTGCTGGATCTGGTTCCGCAACACCAGGTTCTGCTTGTTAACCTTTTTGATGGCAAACCGTTGACGAGTCTCCTTGTGCCGCACCAGATACACAGCCCTAGAGGAACATGAGAACTATTGGGGAGCTGGGAAGAAACGGAACATCTGATGTTTTCCCCCACTGTGTAATTTGCTTGGCAACTCATTTACTGTGGACGAGGCTGATCATGATTGTTTTAGCTCACCATATCCAAAACGAAGCCTCTGCTTCGAGTCCAAGCAATCCTCAACTTACAACCATTTGTTTAGTGACCGTTTGAAGTTTCAATG
>JANHZU010005135.1:124982-138465 GCA_032468055.1 Acrochordus granulatus | reverse complement strand
ATCTCTGTATTTGTTGGGATGTTTGGAATTCGCATGCTGTAGGAACCAGGTATCACATCAAGGCATCATGTTAAGCCATCAGGATGGCAGAGCTGCCATTTATTTGTTTGGGTACAGAATTACCCAACTAGGTAACATCAGTGCTAGAAGAGAGTAGGGTTGGGTCTCTGTTTATATACAAGTGGCTTACCCTGTCAGTGTTGCTGGGAGTGTTCCTGGTGGTTAATTGATTATTTGTGTGAGTTGGTAGTTCTTTGATCGGGGTATTGTTTACTGCTTGAATGTTGGTCTAGTATTTAGATCAGGTTAAACTACAGATGCCGCCTGCAACAGAGCCCAAATGATGCATGCAAAGCAGATATTATATTACTTGGCTATTTAATACAATTTTGTGTTCGAAAAAATAATTCCAACTGATTTACATATAAATACAGTATAACCCTGCTCAAACTAAGAAACCTCCTTTTGTCTCACCCTCCAGAGGGTCTTTGGCGAGTCCCAGCTGACTGATGATGTAACGTGGAATGTCTGTTTTGATGCCTTGTCCTGCCTTTGCATGACCTTCGGCAGCCTCGAGGAGATGATAAAATTCCTCCGGGTCAAACTCCTGAAAGTGGGAAAGGGAAGAAGAGGAGGAGAAAATTTAAAAAGCGAGCTTCTTCATAAGGTTTATTAAAGCAAATGAAATTAAACAAAAGTCTTCCTCAACCACAAACCAAAGACTATGGAGATGAGTGGGCTTAAATAAATCATGAGAGCTCTCCTTTTTTTACCTGGACTTCTCACATTTAGGGACTGTTAATGTTACAATCCAGGATGACTTCTTTTCGTGAACCTCCAATTCACTGTGAAATCTAGTTTGCAATAATGTCATCCTCTCTGAAAAGACCAAATAATTTCTCTCTTGCACTCAAGTTTTGGGATGCAGAGCCAAGAAGGAACAATGCCATGGTACAGGAAGCAACAGTTTCCTTGGCTCGGAAATCAGAAGGCAAACCTTATCTATAAATACTAAAGATTAAAGTTTCCCTGTTCTTGCTGCATAAGCCCTTCCTAGAACCATCACTCATCTCAAACTTTGAGTCATCTGAGAAACTCAAGCTATTGTCTCCTGGTGCCATCAAAAGAAAACTGAGGTATTTTCAGCTCCAGAAAGTTTCCATTCCCATATTTCAGCTTATCTGTTTGTAATTATGTACTGGCCTCACTGAATTCTCCCCGAGGATCATCTTGTACACATTGTCTTCCAAACACTGCCAGCAGCAACAAGCATCCAAAAGTAGACATGAAGGCTTCATTAGGTATTAATGTTAATAGCCCCTTACAGCCTTTCCATTACTGTGAATATATTTAATCCTTTTTATTGAAAAAAGTAAAAACAAAAGTAAAAAATGCCTAGGCTAGATCACACTAAAAAGATGATGCATCTAAATTTAGCACTCTGTTTTTTAAGGATGCTTAGCCAGAGTGTTAATTTAGAAAGGAAAAGAGATGCTCAAAATTTAAATTTTAGAAAAATGGCTGGAACCATACATGGTTTGGGATCTTATGGAAAAATATTAGTATACTGAGAGATTTGGTAACCTTGAAAGTTTGTTTTTACACTTTAATTTCACTCAATTTCAGAGGCCTCCAGGAATTGTTTTAGATGCTGGCAACCAAGTGGGGTTGCATTCCCAAACCCAATTTTTTATTTATTTTTATCCTGCCTTTCTAATTTTTACAAATAACTCAAAGTGGCAAACACATTCAACACACCTTCCTCCTCCTATTTTCCCCACAACAACAGTCCTGTGAGTGAGTTGGGCTGAGAGAGAGTCACTGCCCCAAGGTCACCCAGTTAGCTTTCATGGCTAAGACACTACTAGAACTCACAACCTCTCATTTTCTAGCCTGATGCCTTAATCAGTAGACCAAATTGGTCTACTGTGAAGTCTTATGGCTCGTCCAGCTTCGGAGCAGCGAATCATGGTTGCAGTAAGACAAGGACAAGGTTGTTGCCTTTGTGACCTGCTTGTAACTTTCTAGGGGGACCTGGCTAGCCATTGTAGAGTGATGGATTTCATAGATCTTAGATCTGATCCACAAGGACCAAAAGGAAACTTGAGTTTACATTCACCCTCTGCCTTACCATTCAGCTTACAGCTTAAGCCAAACTCATGGAGCCATATTTGTTCTAGAGAGCTCCGTGGGGGCTTCAGAGGAAAAATTATCTCTCAGTATTGTTCTTGTGTAGTGGTGTGTTGAGATGCTGGGCTTGTCAGCTGGAAGCTCAAGTTTGAGACCCTAGAGCACCATGCAACAGGGTGAGCTCCTGTTGTCTGACTAGCTCCTGCCAACCTAGCAGTTTGAAGGCATGTAAAAATACAAGTAGATACATAGGTACCACCTCGGTGGAAAGGTAAAAGCATCCACGCACCTTGGTGTATATAGTCTTGCCAGCCATATGTCCATGGACGCATCTTCGGGCAAACACTGGCTTTTGGCTAGGAAATGGAGATGAGCACCTCCCCCTAGAGTCGGACACAACTAGCAGGATAAACCTTTTCTTTTTTATTGTTCCTGCTCCAGATGATGAGGACAATCCTGTACCCTTTGTCCCTTTCCAGCCAGCTTAGTCTGGATGTAAAAGACAAGTTAGTTCCATCCTTACCAAGCACTCGAGCAGCCGAGCTGGCCGGGAAATGATGATTAATAATTTGCGGACCAGCTGTTCAATGAAGTGCAGTTCCTCACTCTCGGAGCGCTCCTGAGCCTGGCAGAGAGTGGGAAGAAGAGCTCATGAGCATTATTGAGAAAGGTTCATCAGAGACGTCTAAGTACTGTAGGTGGAGAAAGAAAACAGATACTCACATCTCTTAGCATTTTCTCCAGCTTCTCTTGCAGCTCAATGAAATAGCGGGAAGTAATGAGAGCCCCTTGGGACTTGCTGAGGCAATCACGGGCCAGTTCAATGATCTGGTAGTGGATGAATCCCAGTATACCATCAGCCAAAGGCAGAATGCTACTGGGGGAGAAAGTGGCAATTGTCTCTGCCAGGCGCTCTTCCATCTGGGCAGTGGCCTTCGAAGGAAGGGAGAGGGGAAGAAAAGCAAGGGATGACCATGAGATCTGGAGGCTTCGGTTGGGATCCACACTCAATTTTCAGAGTTAAGGTGATTCAGTCTCAGAAGAACTAAGAGGCTCATGATTAAATTTCTGTTCTATCTTCTGTGGCTTCTGCATTCTTCCAACGTTCATGCAAGCTACTTGTAAAAATAAACATGAACTGCAAAAGAAGCTCTAAACTGTTCCTTCTCAAACTTTTTGCTAGTGGCACCAAGACAGTGAAACGTCTTTCCTTTGGAGATTTCTCATTCATCTCTCTCTCATTAAAACATGCTTTATTTCAACAAGGTTATGCTTCTTTAATTGGTACAAAAAAATAAACCTCCAAGACAGAAAAAGGGGTAAAAGCCACAGAAGCACAGCCCTACGATTATTATACCAAATGCTTTTTAAATATAATTTAGTCATCTTCGTTGCCATAATGTGGAGTTGCAGTGCTGGGTCTAGATTTTAGTGAGGTTTACACATCATACTAAGCTAACCCTATGTCAGATGCAAAAGACCAGATCCACACATCCAGTTCAAATTGATTGCTAAAGCCTAAATACAAGAATCTTCTCAACTAGCAAACTAGCACCTGTGGGTGTTAGATAAGGTTCAAAGGGTGGAGCTTGTGCATTTGTGGCTATGTAGTGATTCTAGACTAATCCCTCTTTTCACTCCTCAGCCTGGCTCTGCCATCTATTCTCTTACACCCTATGAGTCTATGATTCGTTAATGCTAAAAGATAAAAGATCATTCCCCTGCTCAGTTTTTAATAGCTTCCTACCTTTGGGAATCTTTCCTTGTATACATGATTCATCATTACCACCTCATTGTCAAAGGCCCCATTTGTTCTCCCAGGGCTATAAGAAAAAAAGAGAGGCAGTTGCTGAGGAATATGCTGAGAATTCAAGCAAACCAGGAACCGGGAAATGGAACAGGGGTTTGACAATGCTCCAGACCTCATTTTACAAATTTCTTTTTGCTCTAGCCATGGTTCTCATCCCTTCTGAGTGCGTCAGGGCTGCAGACTGACAATAAACAAGCTAATAAGTGGGAGAACTTCTATGTAGTGAATAGCTGCCACTCAGACTTAAGATATCCTTAAACCATTGAAATCAGGAGGAAGAGAAAACAGTTACCTGATTTGCTTCCTCCCTCCCTAAAGTGCACTCCAGTGGCTCAGCATTGGACTCTGGCCAAGCCATGACTACAAAGGGATCCAAGAATGATTCTTCCAAATGGATGTGACTTATGGTTGTTCAAACAGCAGAGCTGCTGTTAATTAGAGAAGATAGCTGTGGATTATAAGAAGCACCAGCAGTACTAAAGCATTTGTTCTGCATGACAAGCATTCCTAATTCAATCTCTGGTAAAACAAGGCAAGCCAGGTGAGAACCAGTAGTAGTTGCCAGGCCAGAGATGACTATCATATAAATATAAAAGTACCACTCAGCTTCAAACTTACCAAGCACAATGATATTAAGAATTCCAGCAATTGCTGGGTATCAAACACAAGCTGTATCTATAATGAAATCCAGGTTTACATGCTTGTATCTCCTCTTTTTTGGAAAATAATTGCCACGTGTCTCTTGCTTTGGGAGAAAGACAGGAAGACCCTTAAGTTTAAACACTGGAGTCTGTGCCTTCTGCATCTTTGTAGTCACACTGGGCAACGCACTCTAGATAAGGTTTTACTATTGTCTTAGACATACTAACATATCCAGCCAGCTCTGAAAAGTTTTCAGCCAAGTCAAGCAGAAGAGTCAGGTTATGTCATGAACTGCACAATCAGAGATTTATTGCTCAGTCTAGATGAGGAAGCCTAATAGACTGTGTCTCAAATTTTGAAAAACTCTTTGGAAGGAAATGATGAAGAAGGGAGTGTTTTCTTCCTGTTACACTAGAGCGAGCGAGAAAAAGTGCACTCAAGCATAGGTCCAAAAATGTACCCCCCATTTTTAAAATCAGAGTTAGAGGGTTAAGGTGCAAAATGGGTGCCTTGTAATGGGCAAAATGGGTGTACAACATTTTAGATTATCATTATACTTCTGCATAAACTTCTTCATGTGCAATCCACTTAAAACAGGTAGTTCTCAACTTATGACTACAATCAAGCCCAAAATTTCTGTTAAGCCTTGACAGTTGTAAATTGAGGCACCCACAAGATTGACCCAATTTTATGACCTTTGTTGCTGCATGTCACAATGAACATGGTAGTCGTAAAGTGAATGCAGTGGCTGTTAAACAAGTCAATGCATTCTTACAGGCGTTTCTTGTTGGAAACCAGCCAAAATTATAAACTGTGTCATGTGACCACAGAATATTGCAATCGGCCGTAAAGGTGAGCCGATGGTCAAGCACCCAAAATGCAGTCTTGTGACTGACTGTAGTGGGTGTTGCCATCAGAACTTTGGAATCACTCATACCTTTTATTGGGTCCATCGTAACTTTGAACGGTCATTAAGCAAGGACTACCTGTATAGCTTCGCCCTACTTTCATCCGTTGCTTCGTTTTGGATCATCTAAAGAAGAGACACCCATCCAAAGCCAGTAATACCTCAAGCTGCGGGACCGAGGACGAAAATATGGTGTGTGGTGCCCATCTTCTCCTGGAACACTTTCAGTGCTCCGGAAGTGCTTGGAAAGGAAGTGCAGTTCATCAGGCGTAGGCTGGTAGGGCAGTTGGTGGAGACGCTCCTGGGAGGAGGAAGACGATGACTGGACAAGAGAAGGAGAAAAGGAATCATCAGGAGAAGGAAAGTGAGCAACCCGTTCATCATGGAATATTTTAATATCTGCAGAGGAACCGGTTGCCTTGGAATAAACTGACAGCTGGAAGAACTGAGGGAGGGATCTCTGACATTTAAGAAATAAAGTGAAAAAAAACCACTTCCTTTCATAGGAAGTTAAGCTTTTCCCAAGTAAACTCTGGGCAACTGTAGAATTCACATATGCCCGTGTCTTCATTTCTACAAGGCCTCTTTATCTCGACCACCAGCACTTCGACAAGTAATTTTTAGTCTTCTCCCAATATCATCTTCGCTTGCGTTTTCTAAAAAAGCCACTGAGAAGTTGAGTTTCAAGATTTCCCAATCGTGACCAAGCTGCAGAGCCAAGCCTTCATGTATTACACGTTTAGCCATACTTTGATGAGGATATATTTCTATTCCCGCATCTTCGCATCAAAGCAAATACTTGAGACCGTTTGTGAAACTAGAGATGAGAACAATCCAGAAGCATCTTTACTCATTAAAAAATTCCAGCAAACTAAATTGGTTAATTCCCACTTTAGGAAGTAGGTGTAAAATGAGTTATTTTCATGAGGAAAAAGATGGAAAATGGATTATCATTAGGTGCTAGGAGGGGCCATGAAGAAGGGATCTTCTTAAAGGACTTCACGGAGCTCACCTTTTCTCAGCCTGGTTCTACGCAGCTGTATGAGCTGTGAAGATAATTCTTAAATTTTCAAGACTAGAAGATGCAAATCTGGCTCTCTTTAGCACACAATCTACCTATAACA
The DNA here is from genome assembly GCA_032468055.1 of Acrochordus granulatus. Taxonomy (NCBI): domain Eukaryota; kingdom Metazoa; phylum Chordata; class Lepidosauria; order Squamata; family Acrochordidae; genus Acrochordus; species Acrochordus granulatus. Next base: position 131,852 of record JANHZU010005135.1, on the reverse strand, counting down.
GGATGCCAGATTTGCTCCATACTTCTTACCGAAACAGTAGAGCTGGGGGTGTTAGTCCCATAGCCAGATGAGGGCAATGAAGCCAGTGACCACCTTCGGCCATCAGCCCTGCAAAAACAGAGATAAATATTGACCACAAGGGGGACAAACTCTCGGACGACTGAAAATGGTTATCTAAATCCAATAAAGCCACTGTCAAGCTGATAGAAGTAATGGAAAAACTAAAATGGCTGCTTGAATGTCATCTACAACACTGGTGGAGAGACAGGGAGGGAAAGGAAAACACATTTTTCCCCTATACACTGCAAGGCCTTTTTCTGTTCCATCCCTTCTTTCTCTCAAAAGTCGAACAGAATACATCAGATATTCCAGAGCAAGCAATGAGTTGGGGGTGAATTTCCAAAACCCAGTTTTTTGTGTGAACATGGTATTTTTGATTACAAGCTTTCCTCTTCTCTCAAACTAACAATGCTGAAATAAGAGGAATCATTTTACATCATCTCCCCTTATACTCCATTTCCCTGTTTTGTCTTCCTGGTAACGTCTTTAAAGATTTATAAAAAGAAGACAGCAGGTTTTCCAGCATATTTCATGCTATTTGGCCCTACACACCAGACAGACCTCTCTGAGGGAATTAAAGATGGTTGCCAGGATGGTTGGAACAATTTTTTAACACCCATCCCATAATGCTGAGACTGTCTTTTGGGTTCTTTGATCGGCAGGGCTAGAGAATTTTGGGGATTCTCCCCTTCAACAAAGCCTAAACATTGAGTTGTTTTCAGGCTTTCAGTCAGAAAAGTCCAGTTCTGAAGGGCAAATCCTTTATTTGATAAGTGCAAAAGGTCTGTCCTCAACAGAAGTCCCAACGGTAGCATAGAAGCAACGTGTTCCAATCAGGAGAAACAAAATTACAGATTTAATTTGCTCAGCAATTAGAGAAACCAATGGAATTTCATTTTCGTCTAATTTATTTCTGGCACAGCAGCCAAAGCGGTATGATCTGCCATCTCCAAGCATAAAAACTATTCTTCTTTTAACTTGGGAAGATTGACTGTATTTAAATATAAACACTCGCTTGTCTCCTAAAAAATTAAGACAGGCGCTGCTAACGCAAAGCCAGACTGTCTGTCCTGTAAGGCCTGGATGATGGCTTTTTTGTGGGTGATAATTCAGGATGAGGTCTTTGTCATCAAAAAAAAGTAGCGGTCATCTTTTATTTTTCATTATCAATTGTATTTACAAAGCCACTCTATAACAAAAGTACTTAGCACAGTCCCTAACAAAATAGAACAACTCTACTGATTTAAGAATCCTACATGATTTCTTTCCCATTGTTAAAGTTACCTGTCAGTTCGAGGAACATGGCTTTTCACGAGACATCATTGATTGAACAGGAGCAGTAGGAAAGCAAGCAGAGAAAGAAAAGAGTGGGGGATGATAAAAGGTTAGGAAGCATAGGAAAATGCTTTCTCCCAGGCCTGGGGGCATTCTTCCAACCCTCCCCCCCAAAGTGAAATTCGAAATAGTTATACCGCATGTCCTTCACTTAATTTGATTTTTTAAAAACGTAAAAATTTCTTGGCAAGCAGAAGAATGAAAGAAGTTGGAAAGGAAACTGAAAAAGAGTAGAATGATATTACTAACTGTATAGGAGTCAACTATGAAAAATCCTACACAGAGAATGCACTCTGCACCTAATCAGGGATATTTTTATTTTTATATCTATGAGCCAAGGCAAAACCCTGTAATTAAAAATAAGTATTTTCTTCCCAATGCTCACAAGGTGATGGATGATTCTTGGCAAGACGGAAGACCTCTGCTTGACAAACCAAAAAGGGTTACCAATTTTTCCTCTCTGGGTTTCTTTACTCATTTTGCTGTTATGTTTTGATTTTTTCTAAAATGTGTTTCTTACCTGGAACCAACTTTAAAACACACTTTTTTAAAAATACATTGTATGGTTTGAAGGAACAAAAACTTGCTGACACTTAGACCCAAAGAATCAAGAACTACACATGGAGTTACTTCTAAATCTTTCCAGACTAAAGTAATTTTCTGCAATAAACATGTCTGTGAAGACTATTTCTGCAATAACTACAGATATACTTCAGGAATAGTTAGGGAGGATCCAACCTTGCTCTCTTTCTGCCTATAAGACATGCCACGCTCCACGGTCTCTTTGTCCTCTGGGAAAGAGGTCCTCCCTCCTGTGATTTCTGACTACATTCCACCATAGGAGAGGAGATCCCACACAATAGCTACTTTGAGCTCATCATGGAAAAAGAAAACAGAAATATAAGGTTCCACTTCTAGGCAAAAATGGAGATGACCAAGATTTTTATGTAATAATAACATAAAAATCAGAAATTAGTAAATTCACTTCTCCCAACTGACAGGATCTAATGCTTTACTGATTTCTCCCCTCTGACAAATCTCGCAGTGGAACCCCTCTTTCAGCCTGGATTCACTTCCTCCCATCCTTTTCCTATCCTTTTCCCTTAGTTCCTTATGGAAATTCAGCCAAGGTCAGCCACCAGGTGTGGCCACTAAGAAGCTGTGGCCTCTTACCTGCGAGCAAATGGAAAGCTGGCAGAGGCACCAGTGGAGAAATTGCGAGGACTATCAACTGGACTGCTACTGGCTGCAGAGAGAGAGGAGGGGATAGGGGCAGGACAAAAGAAACAAATTCAAAGGGTATAGAAGAAACCAAGAGACCACTCAAAATTTAAACCTGGGTAGAAATGGCTGGAAATAACCTAGGTAGGAACGGGTGCTTCAAAATCTCTCCATCTAAGACCTCTACTCTGGGAACTGCACTGACTGCTGATTAGCTTCTATGAGCAATTCGAAGTTGCTCATAGAAGGTGATTATCACCTGAAAGTCCTGCATGACTGAAGGACTTTCTCCAAAGCTGCCTAATCTAATGTGAATCTGTTATCCAGATCAATTTTGGATGCAGATCATGTGAATGTCCCATCCCCATGAGAGTGCCACCTACAGCAAGCCTATAACAGGGCCTTCTCACTGGTAGCACCTCTCCTATGGAACAGCTGGCCCTGATATAAAATAGCATTCCTGATATATAAGAACACTTTTTTTGGCCACTCCCTAATGAGTGTCCACAAAAAAAGTAAAAACATGGCTTTCAGGAATGTTAGGTGTTATAACATCTAGCCTTGGTGCTTAGTGCCATTATAATGAATAGTGCTGAATATTCTTTTGCTGTTTTTAATCTTGTGCTTTTCTTTTTTATATATGAACCTACAAATCATTGGGAGTTGAGTGGCATAGATCTGCTAATAAGTAAATGAACGGTCAGTCTAATTCTATTGGATATGCATTCACATTCACTTTCTCTCTCAGAAAGTGAACATCCATCATTCAAGTAATCTCAAGAAGGGAGAAAATGAAGCAGAAGAGTCAACCATCTCTTGCAAAATCCATTTAAAATGATGCAAGAGAATCTTCCCACAACTTAGAGTGCTGTTCTCACCTGTTGGCACAGAGAGGGGTGACAAAGGACGAGAGAGGGTAGGCGATGGAGTCCCAACCACCAGACTCTTCCTGTTGCTGCTTCGACAGCTGCAAAAGCAGAGGGAAAGATTATGCCAGGGACAAGGTTTCATGGGCAGCAAGTATCACCCAGAATTCTGAGCACCTGGAGTGGAGAGAAATTCAGAATATCATGGATATCGATGACATATTCATAACCTCCAAGGCTAATCGAAAATGGAACGAAGGTCTAAAGCAACGTCTTTAAAATGTGTGGAATTCACCTCCCAGAATTCTCCAGCCAGGAATGGCAGGCTGTGGAAATCCGGGAGTTGAAGTCTACGCATCTTAAAGCTGCTGAAGTTGAAACACTGGTCTGAAGGCTACATTATGATGATAATCACCTTGTCCAAGCAGACTGATGAAATACATCGGTGCAACAGTTGCTTTTTCGGTCAATTCAATAAAGATTAAGATCCTGGCACCAGGGTGGAAGCAAGTCTCTGTTCAACTTGTTGAAAGAAAATTAAATGGGAAAGCCACAGGTGAAGACCATTGCTTCGAATCAGTGGCAGGACAGTACGTGTGCCTCCAGGACTTAAATTTATCAGCTAAAACTATTCACCCAGGATTGGAATGAAAGTCGCCGTCAGAAGCATCAGCCATTGAACTTGAGAGAGGAAGTGATTCATTTTTGTCCTGACATGATTCACAATGACCTGGGATCCCTCTTCATTGTTGTTTGGCAAGATCAGGGGATGAGGAAGGCAGGAGCGTCCAGCCAGGAGGAAACAGACTGCACGACAGGGCAGGGCAGAGTTGCTGACCTGGACCAGCAACTGGCCATCGGCTGGCCATCAGGAAAGAGGTAAAGAGAGGCTGTCACAGCTTGGCACGCAACCCATCACCCATCCGATAGCAAACGCAATGGCCAGAAGAAACAAAGGAAACAGAAACATTATGGAAAGTAAAAAAAAGTCAAGATGCTGCGATCAAATCATGCATAAATAAAAAGGGGGAAGGCTTTAATTGTGCCGTTGCAGCCACCATCTTATTTTTTTTACCCCAAAAATAGCCCTGAAGTTATTTATTAAAATAATAAAATTGCCAGATTTGAGAAAAACTAGTTTAGCTATTTTTATTTTAAATAATTGTGAGATCTTTTTTTCAAAACCATTTTATGATTTTATCAATCTTCCAAATAAGTAAATTGATAGAAGAAAACATGAGAAGCGCTTGTGTTATTGTTATAACTAACTTAATTGCGTAGAGGGCAACCACATTTTTAGCGAATTGAATGGCTCTTAAATGTCCTTTGGCCATGTCTCGGCCTTTAGCACACCCACATACACTCACAAGCCTGCTCATCCCTGCTCATCAGTCTGGGTACTTGTAAGCGGCTTATAATTTTTGATTCATGATTCCTGTACAAGAGTGAGAGAGTACATGACTGTGAAGGGTGATTTCTCCAGAAGCAAGTTAGAGCTAGTTAGAAGAGGAAACTCTCCCTTCACCTTGCGCAGACTGCTGTCCTGTCACACTACCTGGGGGATAGCGTGAGTTGTAACTGAAAACACAAGACACCGAGATACCCAGGTTTTAAAAGCTCTGAGTTTAATTCTCATCAACAGAAGAGGGTATGTCCAGCTCAGGGTGGAACGGTGGAGTCCTTGGTGCTCTCTGAGTTTGGTTGTTTTTAATTCTCAACGTTTTCCGTTTTTAAAGGACAGCCCGGCTGGTGGAAGCATCTTTCTGCCTGAATATGTCAGAGCTGTTGCTAATCAGACCAGATGATACTGGTCTACGCACACCAAGGCAGTTTCCGGCCTGCCTGCGCTCTGCACTGCATCTGTGATCCCTCCACCAATTTGCTAGAAGTGGTGTTTTTCCGTACACAGTCCTTTCATTAGCTCTCTTAGGGAAGACTTTAAATATGGAAGGCAATAAACAGCAGCACTCCACAGCTCCAAAACGATTTGAGGGAGTAAAGGGCCATCAGTCCGTGCCACACATTGATCGGGCTCACTAAAAGTCAGCACATATTCCAGAGCAAGGCACACATCGGACTTTGGAGGAGCCACTCCATAACTCTGGATGCTTCCGAAGCAAACAGCATTCCAAAAGTCACAGCAGCATTGGAAGGGAGCCCCATTTAAACTCTGCCCCTGTGAAATTTGGATTCATTAGAAAACAGCAAACAGCAGGTCTTGCGAAGAGACAGTTACAAAGATTACCAAATGATGCTGCAGATGGGAAGAACTTTGGTGAGAGGAAAGATCAAGCAGAACTGAGACTACTTTGTAAAAGGCAGCTTAACTGCCTCCTGCCCTAAAACTGAAGTTTGCTGCTCAAAAATACATTTCGACAACAGGAAGTGGTGACTTTTTCTTTTGCACGTTGCAACCTCCTTAATCACAAAGACATCATTCCAAGCATGGTGGTTATAAAAGATGCAACAGACTAAAAGGGATTCAGCCTATTCCTCTTCCTTAGGGATGGTGGAGGGAGGAAGAAAGGAGGGTGATTCCATTGAAAAGGATATGAGCAAAAGGGGTGCAGAAATAAAATGTGGATTGCTGACACAAAGATGCAAAGTACAAATAGGTTTTGTGACTGTTTTAGGGCCTGGTGGTATTTAAAGTGATATTTAATTTTATCACTGAGAAGGAAAAGGTATAGACAACATCACCAAGCCACTAAGAAAGGTGAAAGCATTTGCATCTTTTTTGTTTAGCAAAGAAGACATGTGAAACCTAGTAGGTAATAGTATCCTAGCTATTGGATAAACCATCCCTGATTTTATTTCCATTTACAAGCCTGCTCATTTAGGTTGTATGACATGACACGTAACTGATTCAATTTTATAACCTTTTTTTGCAGTGGTTGGTAAGTGAACACAGAGGTTGTAAAATGATGGTTGTTAAGCGACCTATCATAAATTGATGTCTATGTGGTTGTTACGACACGGTTCTGCCAAAAATCAAAAGTAACTTCTGGTTTTCAACAAAACCATCATAAAATGTGGTTAAGTGACTGCAGGATACCATAAATGGCGATAAATGCAGCTATTTTTCCAAGTGATCATGGGAGGGAGGTGCAGTTCAGATCCAGAACATAACTCCCTTTTTTCAGGTAGGTTGTAACTTTGAATAGTTGGTGTGTGATCAATTGCATACTACCTGTATGATATTTTAAAACTGATGGACAAGTAATTCAGAATAGACAGTTCATCAGTCATTTATGGGATTCACTGCTGACAAGCAGCACAATTTACTGTCATGAAATGCTGGTACTCCATAGATAGCTTTGAAAAAGTAGATCACAGAACCTCCATGTCTGGAAGCACTCTATCCCTGAGCATCAGCAACTAGAAGCCA
>JANHZU010005135.1:109141-119824 GCA_032468055.1 Acrochordus granulatus | reverse complement strand
AATTGAGAAAGCCTTTTGGATTAAAGGCGAAACGTCTTCGACTTGAGAAAAATCATTCGACTTGAGAAAAAACAGATGCCTGTTTTTTAAACTTTGTTGCGATGCAATTACGCTGGACGAGTGAGAGTCTTCACAGACATGTATTTATGTACTGTATCTATGTATTATGCATGTATAATGACCAAAGTTGATCTGGGCATGACTTCAACCTTAAATCAGCTTACCTGTTCATTTTCTAGCAACATAATTCCATGGTCCAATATACTTTAATTTTTGTGAAGATTTCCTTTTTGGGTAAGGAAATGAAAGTTGAAGATTACATACTATGCTAAGTCTTGGTTTTCTTACTGAGTTGTGGTCATAAGTTGAGCACTACCATATTTTACTTGAATATGAGGACTATAAAGGTTGACTAATGAAGCCAAGACAGAAACTTCATCCACATAGAGATGGGGCCAATTTTTCTGTTTTCCCCCTCTGGAGGAGGCAGGGTTTTTTTTTTCAAGTATTTTAAACCAACTGCAGGGATAGAGTGCAATTTTGATACATTTTCCAACTTGAGAGTGGTTGGGAAACCATGCTGCTGCTGTTGTTGGTTGTTTTTTTTTTTGGTATCAGGGTACAAATAAGGAATTGGAAAAGAGAGTCCAAGGTGTTCGTAAACCACAACAGCTGAGTTCACACAATGCATTAAGCCAAAGGCAAATGACAGGATATGAGAATCCAGTTGGAATGTAATGCTTTTGCTGTCATTTCCTTCTTATGGTTTGAATTTGGACACAATGTGATTTGGCTTTCCTTGAAAAGTTTGGCATCACCAGTATCTTAAGAAAGACAAAGATACACAAATGGGAACGATTTGCTCTGATTTCCTAATTAAAAACAGCAAGATAGTTGTGTCAGGCAGTTTGCCTTTTGATGCCATGAGAGCATTTATTTCAGCTGCATGTGTGCCAGCAGTCAACTGAGCCTCTTTTTACTAAAAGATTTAGCAATTACTCTTCCCTCCCAAAGTGCTGCATATTAAGGTTGTACAATGATCCAAAGGGCACTTCAGATCACAAGCATGATACCTGTCTGGGTTTGTAAAGCAGCCATTTCTTTTCCTGGAAGCACATGGAGTTTCAAAGGACAGCCAAGCAACAGGAAAAGATGCAGCTGCTTTTAAGAGTTACACCAGAGACCACAGTTGCACTCCACATATTCCAAAGTATCTTTTCAGAATTATTTCCAAAACACTGCATAGTCCTATGGGATGAAGGGCAGCAAGGAAGCCTGTTTGCATTGCCACAACCAACTGTTCCTTATCAAGTATTTGGCTACCACCTAATTATTCTTTCTTTGCTTAGGGTGTTTGTAATATTTATCTTTTAAGGTGGGTTTCATATTTTCATATTTGTTCTTTTATTTAATTGTTGTACACCACCCAGAGTCACTTTTCATGAGCTGGGTAGCTATACAAATTGGATGGATGGATGGATGGACGGACGGATGGACAGATAATAGCCTCAGCTGAGAGACTGGAAAGAGGTAAAGATTTTGCTTATCTTTGCACTGACTCCACAGCTTGATAAGATGATTTACAAGAATACCAACATAATTCTCTCTTAGCAGCTATACTGAAAGATATCTCAGGGTTTTGCAAAGCTCACACTATTTTCCATCTCTGAGAAATAAAAGGCAAGATAAGCTCATTCACAACCTTGAGAAACTTCGTTGCTCATCAGTTGTACACATTACTAGGATGTTATACCGCACTGCAGTTGATCTTAGGACCTCCCATTTCATGGCATTTTATTGGCACTCTTAAAAATAACTTAGCTCTTTCTGGAGCCAGCCAAAGAGAAGAGGCAATGGAAAGCTTTGATGTTCCATCACTTTCCACCTCATATAAAAAAATAAAGTTTGCCAAAAGAAAAAAGAGGTGCTACTAGATAATATCAAAGTGATTACATTTCATCTAAAACTGTTTCCTGCGGTAGGCAGCCAAGGCTTTTATGATCCTCTGAAATAGGGCACAAATAATGCATAAATGTTCTAGGTTTGTCTCCACCATCAAATATTCAGAGACAATGTGCCTCTCAACAAAGAGGACAAAATAAGGAGGAACAGAAGAACAACTGGATCTGACTCTACATGTTTATATAGCACAACATTCATTTTCCTAGTAGAAGGCAACAAGCAGGTTTTGAAAGCCTCTTGTCATCAACTGGTATTCAGAGGTGGATTGCCTTTGAACAAAGAGCTTACACTGTGTTCCTAAGTCCAGAATGTGTCTATGGGCTTCTCCTCACTGGAATATTGCAGGCTGCCTTATAACAAGTGAGATCCTTGATCCACTAAAAGACAGATCCATTGCCACCATTGTTTAGGATTTCAAGAAAGCAACTTTCCCATTCCTGAAAATCCTGGGGCCAAAAACTCAAAGCATGTGCTCAACTCAAGAGTTGATAATCCTGCCTTTATGAATTGTCTAATGGTTTGGTCTAGTGGTTAAGTCACCAAACTAGAAACCAGGAGACTTTGAGTTCTAGTCTTGCCTTAAGCCCAAAACCAGCTTGGTGTCCTTGGGCTAGTGATTCTCTCTCAACCTACAAACAAGACAATGATAAAACACTTCCAAAATCTTGCCAAGAAAACTGTTCAGGCTGTTGCCAGGAATCAAGACATATTTCTGCAATTGCTGGTGAACAAAAGTGCAAATGAGATTTAATGTATTCATGTTGAACATGTGAATATCCCATAGACTCCACACCTGCAATCTTCCATGCTTATTGCCTCCTTATGGGAAACAGGACGCTGACATATAAATGCTTTGATCCATGGAAAACCTCTCAGTGTTTTCTCTCTTATAAGAGAAAAAGTGGTCAACTGTTCAGAGAAGTGTTTCTTAACCTTGGCATTTTAAGATGGCTGGCTAGGGAATTGTGGGAGTTGAAATCCACACATCTTAAAATTGTCAAGGTTGAGAAACCCTGGTTCAGAGAGAAGGCATTTTCAGCACTGCCACCCTATCTAGAGAAGACCCTCCCCTTTTGGCTCCAAATACTGTAGAAGACTTTCTAATTTTCCCAGGCATTCCCTCTGACGTCGTCACCACCACCACCAGACCATTTACTTGTTTATTTAGAAATGTGAAATATTCGTCCCTTCATCCCTTTTCTATAGTGTTTGAACTACCACATTAAAAAGCATACAAAAAAGCATAAATTCACAGTAAACATTCAAAGATCTTAGGCATGCTTTTTATTCTTTTAATTTTGGACGGCTACTTAGCCTCTATTGTACATTTTACATCTCTGCTGCTCTTTTTACATGTTTATGGATAGTTTCTCATTATAATAAAGGTAGCAAAAATACCTGGCATTAACAGCTAGTAACTACATAAGTGAATAACTTTATAGCTTCTTTAGTAATAACTGAGTTTGGTCTGCAATTTTCTTCTTTCAGAACATCTTTTCAATTTCCTAATCTAGCCAACAGCCTTGGAGTTTCCTTGTGATCCCTCATCCAGTTCCTAATCAGACTAGATTGTGTTTAGTTCGGCTGAAATCAGCAAAGATTAAATAGATTCTGCTACCTTCTATGGCAAAACATCATAATGTACTTTCTAAAATTAAGTTATGCACAAACCACAGATCATTTATAAACAAATCCATGATGATGTCAGAAGTGCTAGTCAAATGGTGCAGCTAGTCAGTTTTATGATTCATGGAAAGAGGGCGTAAACTGTGGTTTCCAGCAATTATACTGAAATACTGCCCACATAAGAGATGTTTGCACTTTGTATAGTGAAGAGCAAAAGCTTTTATACATTTATTGGCATCTAGAAAAAAAATATCAATAAAAGATTTTGCAATCTGCACCCTCCAGAAGTACTGTGCATCAGTTTTAATAAATATTATGGAAAATACAGTCAAATTCTAATTTGACTAGTGTTGATTTAATCAAATATAGCCAAAGAAACTCTTTCTGCTGATATGCATTGTTGTTGCCATCTGTTGGATGGAAACATGCTATTATGAAAACCCTCTAGATCATGCTGGCTGAGATATTCTGGGAGCTGAAGTCCATGTATCATAAAGTTATTAAGATTCAGAAACACTGCACTAGGTGATTCTTGCCTACTGTTGATTCACTCTCTGTTTTTTTCTCTAAGTACATGGAAGCATATTCATAGGACAATTCCTGCCACAATCCACATATCACCCACCCCATATTTTTCTATTTGCTCAGTTCAAGCAGTGGAAATTTCTGTTATAGACGAGAAGGCATTTTCCCATAGCCACCAGCATTATTCAGGTAGACACCATCGTGCTAGTATCCTCAATGCTGTGTTCATGGACCCAGCCAGTGTTGCCTTCAGAAAACTAATGCCAGCACTTAACTCCCACTTTTGTTCTTCTCCTACACATTTTCTTTTTGCAGCAAGGAAAAGAGAAAAATTCAACCATGTACTTTTGGAGGAGGCAGCAAAGCTACTCTTCAGCGCAACTGGAAAGGATGGGAAGGGAGGGCATGATGGTGGCAAGGTGCCATCCTCCTTTAGTTATGACAGAGAGACAGATAGGATGTAGGATGAAATGGAAATTCTTCTAAGAGGAAGCTGCCTACCATACAGCTTCAAAGGAAATATATCTTTGCAAAATACAGTATCTTTGCTCTTTCTCCTCCAAAGGAAAATATCTTTGCTCTTTCTCCTCCAAAGGAATTGATAGGAATCAGCTCTACTTTCTGAAGTCTCACGTAAGCTCTGAAATGGTGGGGCTATAGGGTATGTTACATATCCTAGGCACTGCAGATGTGCATGGAAGAACCTAGAATTACTTGCAGGTGTTCAATGGCCAGAGGCACAGATCTGGTTACTTAGCTCTGTTTTATAGAAATACCTTCCTTTAGGGATCCCTCTTTTGCCTGAAAGTGCTCCATAGAGATAACAAGCGTCCCAGAATCGCTGGCCATACCTGATCATACCTCCTCATGTCTGTACAGGAGCACATCTATGTTCCTAGAACCTAAATGTCAGATGGGATAATGAACCAGGCTCAACCAAAGCCATTCCTTTATTTTAATCTACAGTGTATGAGGTCATTAAATAATGACATACAGTGTATGTTATTATTAAATAACATGAGTGGGCAAGTTCACAGAGGGACAACTGTTGGAAGATCGGGGTCTAACCAACCTTTTCTAAAATACTGCAAAAAAGATCGTGTAGGAACCTGCCAAAAAGAATCCACATCAATCACAAATTGTAGAATAACCTGCTCTCTTGTAAGATCTGTGTCCTATGTCATCCACTGCTGAGATTGTTGAAGAAAAGGAAATCATAAAAGTGAATCTTTCCAAGAATTGGACAAAATCCTTGCTCAGAAACTAACTTTATTTGCAACAAGGGAACCTTCAAACTATTTTTAAACATGTGCAACTGTATTCTATAGTATAAACTATAATACTGTTAATTAGTCTTTTTTTCTATGTGTGTCAGTCAGTCCTCCCTCCTGGGGATTGCATGGACAAGTCCCTGCAGGTTTTTTGGCAAACATTTTTCAAATTGACTTTCTTAGGGCTAAGAGAGAGTGGCTGGCCTGTCTCCTGTGTTTCTAGCCCAATGTCTTAACTATTGCATTTATCTGTTTCTCTAATAACACATTTGTAATCAAGAAATAATTTTCTTGAAAAGAAGATTTCACGGAGAAACTCTGTGGTCCATAAATAAATTTGAAACAAATACATTTTAAAAAGCAGAATACTGCAAAAGAATTAAATAGAAAGCGTATGAAAATTCTGTGCTCATGTAATTCTGCATCTGGAAAAACTAAATTCCACAACCAATATAAAATACATTTTACTGAACAACTTATATGAGCAAACTGGAGGAGGCAAGCAGCAGTTGCCCCCTTAAATTAATTAATATTTCCCTGATTCCTAGCTTTCATTTTTAAAAATCAAACAAATCATTATCCCTCATCAGTTACAAGATAGGAGGGAAATTATAGGTACGCTTTTGTCCAATTACTTGATAAGAAAACCATCTGTTCCCATTTTGCAGTGTTGTCTGGTCAATGAATAAAGTCAGAGCAATGACTGATATTTAGAGCTTCCAAATGCATTTAAGCCTTTTTTTTCTCTATTTTTTCCTCCAGACTGCTATTCTATAGAGAGTTATCCCAAAATCTAAGTTTTCGAACCTATAATTGCAACTGTGCTTTTCTACAAAAATAACAAGACAAAAATCTTCCTGCTATAGCTAAAGGAGAAAATAGATTTCCGTCCTCCTGTTAGCAAAGATTTCATTATTCCCAAATACAATGCATCCATCATAATTTATAATATTGCTGAAATCATGGAGTAACATTAACTTGATCAAATAACTCACAATTGTCATGATAATGTGTGGAGAGTAAACAAAAGAAAATTCACTCCCCCAACCTTGTATTCCAATCTTGCTGGTCTTACAAACTAGACTATTGAGAGGAAGGAGATATATATTTCTGCAAAATATAGCTAGCAAAATGTTTCTGGTTCAGTAAACTAAGCATTTGAGGAGGCTGTTTGCATCTCTGAAAAATCTAATGTGGGGTAATATGTTTTAGCTGTACCCAACTGCATATGATTAATCTATATATTTCTAAATAAATGCAAATATTACAAAATGTTCTATTGTCTTCTCCCCAAAGAAAGCCAACTTTGTACTCAGAAAACCAAAGTAAATACTCTTGTCAGAGCACAATGGACAGATTCAGAATAGTTCCTGCTATGTTTTTTACAGAAAACTTTTACAGAAAACTCTATTTACAGAAAATATATGTAGCTCTGGGTTAAAATGTTGGTTTCTTTGTATTCTCTGAACGTGGTTATTCTCCTGTAGACATTTCAGGAATGGGCTAGGTAATGTCTGCAGAGAACACCAAAAATGCAGCGGAAACCTTCCTTTTGCAACAGTTCACTTTCTTTTTAATTCAAGCACGTCAAACATAAACCTCATTTCCTACTCCCTGTCATACAAAACATAACCATATTGCTTAATTAGAATGAGATGGGGAAAATGTATTTCTTAGGTAGGAAATAAGGAACAAATCCAATCTAGAATATATTTTCAGTTCATAAAAACAGACAAATGCGGCAGAATTAGACCAGGGCATAATTAACACAGCAACTCTAGTCCAATAGCTCATTAAACAATGTTTTCCTTTTCCCTCCCATTGCTGTTGCTTGTTCACCCTTTCCTGCTGTTGCTGGTGCTTGCCAACAGCCCCCCTCCCAATGTCAGAGATAATGGTATTCAGCAATGTTATTCATTAATCTTTTTAGCAACGAAGCCAGAGGAGAATTTGATCATGAACGTGAGAGGAGCAGCAGAACCTGCCTCTCAGATTTGCCAGATGTAAGTGCAGGTGGCTTTGGGGGGAATGGTGGTTTGGTTCCACCATTTACACCTTCTAATAGAGGTGGCCTCTTGGAACCCAAAGGAACAGAAAACAATGTCCCTCCCCATCTCCAAAAGGATGGTCTCTCTTACCTCCAGGGATGCAGGGTCAAAGGACTACAAGGACTGCAGGGGCTGAGAAGGGTCGGGCTCTGGCTACCGGGTGACAAACTGCAAAGGAAGAGAGGCAACCAAAGGAAGGGTGGGTGAATAATCTGAAGAAGTGTGTCAGTAGTGATCCTCCTCTGACAGGGATGGGGTCCTTTCAGTCCCCCGAAATTCCTTCTCAAGCTCTAAGCAACAAAGCCAAAGGCACTGCTATTCAGCACAGGCAAGGTGATACCCTCTTCCACTTCCGTAAGTCAGTTGAAATGTTTGTTTCATCCTTCCTTCAAGTTCTAGTAATCCTTCTCGCACCTTTGAGGACAACATTTTGTGTTAGGGAGCACAGGGAAGAGGACCTACCAAATTAGCTTTCCCATCTTGGACTTGCTGACACCACTCAGAAGCTGTACTGGCTTCATTTCTACTAACTGCAAAGGCCAGAAAAAATTGGGGAAGGGAAGGCTCAGACCTATAGCTGACCATCTTCATCCAGCACTGGAAAGCCTCCTGATTCCTACTGCCCACAGCACTCCCTAGGTATGCCACAGAGAAGAAATCCGAAAACAGATTCCATGAAGGCATTTGAATCTGGAGTAATGGACCATGAAGAAAAGTGAGTGGGCTAATGTTTGCTTGGAGTAAATGAGAGAGTTAACCACAGGCCTTCTGTCAGAAACTGATATCAAGAACTTGATCCTACAATCAAATAAATCTCAGTTCTACCTTAAGGAAAAGCCTATGGTTTAGTGGTAGAATACAAGCTCATAACTCTTCAATCAGGCAAGGAAAGACCTGTCTCTGACCTGCTCAGATTTCAGAGAATGGTTCCTGCCGGTCAGAATATACAGTCCTTGATTAAGATAGATACACTTTGAATGGCTGAGTTCACTTGTCGTATTTAAACCTAATCTGTCTTTACAAGGCACTACTGCTGTTTTTACAGAACATGTTATGAGCCACATAAATAAATTATGGTTAAGGTAACAGACGAGTAACTGGGAAGTCATACATTCTGATCCCGCCTTAGCCATGAAAGCCGGCTGGGTGACCTTGGGCCAGTCACTCTTTCTCAGTCCAGGTCACCTCACAAGGTTGCTGTTGTGGGGAAAATAGGAGAAAAAAGTTGTGTTAAGTTGTGTTTGTTGCCTTAAGTTGTTTATAAACAATAATAAAGGCAGGATATAAATAAATACAAATACATAAAAATAAATGATGGCTTGGTTCAAAAAACATGCCAAGTCAATGGCTGGGATCCACACAACATGCAGAACCACATATTTCCTATCTCTAATGTAGTCCAGTCCTTTTTCCCCATCCTTTCAAGCATGTTTGATTCTTGGAGACTGCCTGGACAAGTCCCTGCAGTTTTCTTGGTAAGGATTTTCAAAAGTGGTTTGCTGTTGCCTCCTTCCCAAGAGTGACTGGCCCAGAATCATCCTGCTGGATTTGTGCCTTAGGTGGGATTAGAACTCAGTTGTCCAATTTCTAGCCTGATGCCTTAACCAAACTGGCCGTCTAGTCTAGTCTAACACTGTGCAAATTCAGCCATGTATTCTTTCTCAATAACCTACCTTGAAAAATGCTGGTACAGTTCCAATTAACAGGGGATTACCCTTTGCCAAGCTCGAGAATTTGCACTCTGAACCCTGTTCTCAATTTTATTTATCTAACCTGGAATGATACTGTGCAGAATTCCTTTATTCTTCTTATTAAGTTCCATCACAAACAGACTTGAGGCTAAACATACTCAGCTCCCTTCAGCCTAGGAAAGTTAAAGGAATTAAGTTTAGCTTCAAGAAGGGAAGGCTAAGGGGAGACATGAAATACTTGAAAGGCTGTCAAGGGAAGAAGATGTTCACAACTCCTGAGGGCAGGTAAGAACCTATGCCGGAAGCTTTACAAAATCCAAATTTGAAACAGTGAGGAATGAGAGCTATTACACAGTGGAACAGCCTGCCTTCTGGAGTTGTGGGGGCCTCATCACCGGAGGTTTTCAAGAAAAGGTTGGCCAGCTATTTGTCTGGGGTGGATTTCTGCCCTGGGCTAGACAGCTAGATGATCCCTAAGGTACCTTTTAGCTTAATGATCCGAAGACCAGAGCTATGTAATTTTGAAACTATGGAAATCCAAGGAGAATCTATGCTCAACATCTGTTTTTACAGAATTAAAGGCACTGTTTTCTTTTTCTTCTTTAAATTTGTATTGTTTTTACTCTGTAAAAAAAAATCTTTTAACAGTACCAAAACAGCAAGAAGCCAGTGGTTCTTTGCAATCAACTAACCAGGATTTGGGAGGCATCACAATCGAAGGAGTCACAAGGGGTCATAGGGAGATGGGCCTCCCAGGTGTTGGTGGTCCAGACTGCTGAAAAAATCAGGATGCCTGACACATCACTACTCTTAGTACTAACTACTCTTACTCCTGACACATAGCTGGTTAAACTAGGAAAGGCTACCAATCCCTAACCTTGCGGGGTTTAATATTTAATACTGTACTTCCCTTTCCCTTCCTCCTCCATTTCCAGTTTCAGCTCCTTAGTTGGGGAGGTGGCCCCTTCAATCGGTAGAGGAGCGAGTAGATATCCAACAGGTGAGGCTTTTAACCTCCCCCAGGATGGACACGGGAGAGGGGAGTCTGGCAGGTCTGCAGCTGCTTAATTCCCACTCTCGTCCAGTGCTCTTAAAACTATTGAGGTGGGGGGCAAAGAAACAGGTGGGTGGGGAGGGATGATGGAAGAATTGAGGCTGACGGCACCTGTTTTAACCGGCTGAGGTGGTGGAAGAGGAGGGGGGAACGATGGAGAAGGTAGGCGAATCTCCCTTCTCTTTCGGAATAACCCGCCCCCTTCCTCCCAACCTGGTTCCCTGGCAACCGAAACATGCGTCATTGGAGACCCCTGGATGGAAGGAGGGAGCGCGAGGGGAAGAAAGAAATCCCTGGAAGAAGAGAGGAGCCTCCCCAGCCCAGCCAAGCCCAGCTCAGCTTTGTCTCCCTGCACCTGTCCGGGCTCTCCTCCAAGGACGCCTCGATCCCGCCGGTTCCCTCCAAAAAAAGCGCCGCTTTCGCTTCAAATCCCCCCGTTCCCCTCTTCGCAACCGGCCACGGGCCTCCCTCCATCCCACCCCACCACCCCCCGTCCGTCCATCCGT
>JANHZU010005135.1:85657-97307 GCA_032468055.1 Acrochordus granulatus | reverse complement strand
AATATCATTGTACTTCATATACACTGGTGATATTACCTAGTTTGGTAATGAAACATCCGCAAGAAAACAACCAACCCCAGAAAGCACCAAGGACTTTACAGTTCAATCCTGAGCTATAAATATTATCTTCTGTTGGTTTTCATGATATATTCTACTTTTGTTAAATTAGTAAGTAGGTAGTATACAACCCTGCTACACTCCTTTTCAAATCTGAAACGTTTAATTGATCCATATTCTTAGTCTCCAATGGCAAAACAAAATCAAAGGAGTCTGGCAGCACCTGTTCTAACTGATAAATTTTATTAAAAGGCATCAGTTTTCATGAGCTGCAATTGACTTTGTCAGATGCATTGAGTGGCGAGACTGTTACTGTTGCTTCTCGGTCATTGGATGCATTCTTCACAAACTGATGAAATGGCCCAAAGATCCATATTTGTTATAGTCTACACAATTAAAAGCTGTTGCATAATCAGGGCAAAAATAGAGATTTTTTTTAAAGAACTCCTTTGCCTTTTGTGTTACTGCTTGGATGTTAGCAATGGGATCTCTGGTGCCCCAACCATTCTGAATCCAGCTTGTAAATCTAGCAGTTCTCCTTCCATATACTGCATTTTTAAAGTCTTGAGCATCTATCTTATTAACTTATTAATAATGAATTAATTGTGTTTGATAGTTTGAGCATTCTTTAGCACTGCCTTTCTTGGACATTGGAATATCAACTGATCCTTTCCATCCTTTGGTCATTGCTGTGTTTTCCCTACTCACTTACAAACTGTGAGCAGCATTTCTTGTGAGAAATACTGAATACCTGCAGCTTTGTTCTTAACAACAGGAAATCCTCAACTTACAACCACAGTTGGGACTAGAAATTCTGCAAGGTGATTCTTAAATGAGTCATGCCTGATTTTAAAACTGTTTTGCCCTGGTTGTTAAGCAAATCACCGCAGTTGCTCAGTGAATCAAATGTTTGTTAAGCGAACCCAGCTTCCCCCATTGCCTTTGCTTGTTGGAAGCTGGCTGGGAAGGTCACAAGTGGCAATCACATGACCCCAGGGCATGCAACTGTCATAAATACAGGCTAGTTGCCAAGCACCCAGATTTTGAGCACTTGACCAAGGGGGAATGCTGCAATGGTCATAAGTGTGAGGACCAGTCATAAGTTACTTTTTTCAATGCTGTTGTAAATTCAAACTGTTGCCAAACAAATGCTTGTAAATTGAGGACTGCCTCTATATTTTCTAGGCTTCATTTAACTTCATTTTCTAGGATTTTCATCTCTGGTTCCAGGCAGTGTCCACGAGGCATGGTTAAAAAAAACAAGATGTGTAATGCATGTAAACAAAAGATGGAGCATTAGTTGCACCATTGTGGCTTCCATTGTTGACTTACTTCATCTGTATCTGTAGATACCTTGTCTAATTCAGTGATCAAACCTTCACATGTATTATTAATTGACGTCTTTTGTGTAGTTCCATTTATTCTCAGCATTTGTTCTTTGTATCTCCAGTAGTTATTTGTCTTCTTTGACTTTTATGACGCTTGTCTTTGCATAAAGTTTATTTACTCTATTTATTTATCAAATTTCTATGGTCCCCCGTCTCACAGAAAGTGACTTTGGGAAGCCTAAAGCCTCAAAAAAATAGTTACAAACTCATAAATTTTCCTCTCTACGGAAATCTTTAGTAAAAGATGAAAAATGTTTATCATCTGAACAGAAAACAGAGTACAGAAACCAGAGTGTAAAGTTTCCCTTGATTTGTTTCCCTTGATTAAAGTTTCCCTTGATTCCATTGAATGCCCTTCTCATTCAACTGTTAACCTCAATTTTTTTGCATTTCTTAAGTAACTCTCTGTCTTTTCTTCTTCTCTGAACTCAAGTGTTTGACTGGGCAACTTGTCCTCTATCTCAGGTGCCTTTTCTTTCTGTCATTTTTCAAATATTTTCAACAAGTCAACAGCCATTCATCTTCTTTTATTGTTGTGTTTTTTGTCTGCAATTCAGGACGTTTCCTCCATTTTAGTGAATTTCACCTCAGGGTTCTTTGGGCATTTTATTGATCAAATCCAGGTTATTACATCTATTTTTAATCTTCACCATGTATTTATTTTACTTTCACTTGCAGTTTTGCCAAAAAATAACTCATGATCTGAGCTGCGATCAGCACAGGTCTTGTTTTTGCTGACAAAAGATAATTTTTCCATCTCTGCTCACAGCATACATAAACAGTTGGAGTCTGGTCTTGTCCAACTTGATCATATCCATGGAATGGAAATCTCCTAGATTTTTGGAAGAAGGCATTTGACTTACCTTTGAATGTTCTCATCAGACATCTAACCGCACGTCTCCTGCTTTGCTCCCTACGCTGACGTCACATTTCACACCTACACCAAATGCTTGTACTGCCAACTTGGAATGAGGATCTAATTTTTCCGTTGAGTTGGAGTGGGGGGTGTCTTCGCTGGGCTCTGCTTCCTGGCACCCTTTGCTCTGTTTACATTCGCTTCAGTGCCTGGCAATGTCACCAAGACCATTGTGTGACTCACACCATTCTGGTACATTCATGTACAGCTCGTCTGAGGATGAAACAGCTGATGATCATTGAGACGCTTTGTTTCTGCTGTGCACCTGCAGAAATCAAAGAATCTTTCTAGCCTTCTTGAGCATGACACCGTCCCAAAGAACAAATCTCTCTGCCCAACTAGCCTACAGCTCCAACTATCCTGCAACATTGCCCCTTCCTCGATCGAGCGGTCGGTCTCCATTGATGCACAGCAATAACACTAAGTTGTGTCAACTAGGAAGCTGATCGGTATTATTTATCTCTGGGGTGGAGAAAGAGACAGAAATGTGATAGTCCTGCTCTTGGAAGCCGTTTGAAATTTCAAATGATACTTTTGATGGCTTTTTTCATTATAAATTTGTTTTTTTTTTAAATACATCTCGAAACACACTTCGATCTGCAAATACTGTATTTAAGAACAGCTTACATAATTTGCCACGGACATAAACTATAAATGATATTTTCTATTAGCCACATTGGCATGTTATAAGAGCAGAAGATGGAAGATGCCAAACTAATTTGGGTTATATGCAATTTTTAAAATTAATTACTGCAAGTAAAAAGCAATAGGGAAAATGAAACAAATAGAAAGAGGAAAAGGGATAGCACGTATCCTTACAAGTACTGTACATCCATGTAGTACACAGTAGTCGTTGCTAACTTGTCTATGTTGCTACTGATCTTTTTAAAAAGTTAATTTAGTATTGCGGTTGCATAAGCTTTACACTGAGGTGGGTTGAAGTGAGAATTCAAACAGTGAAATTTAATATTAAGAAAAAAATAAAAAATATGTCTGAAAGGGAAAAGCCCCCCTCTTTTATTCTTTTTTCTTCCTTTTTTCTTTTGCTTCTTGACCATAACTGCTCCTTCACTCTTTTTATACTAAATTTTAAGCTTTTATGATTACTATTCCTTTCTGTTTAGATTGTTTTCATTATTTTTAAACAGTTTCTCTTTTTCTGCAAAAACATATTCTAAGTGTTTTGACTTATCTTGCTGGGAGATATAAGGGAGCCATTCCTGCTTGAATTTGATTAGATTTCTGTTATGAATATTTCCATCTCCCCATATTCTGCAGTTTTCGTCTTCCAGTCCTATACTGTCAGCCAGGTTTCTCTGGGCCAGACTGATTCTTGCCTTTGTCAGATGATGTATGATTGTGATAGCCCACAACTGTGTTGAACAGGGTGAATGGCAAATGTAGTAATTCACTTCCAATTCAATTTACTTAGGTAAGTGCAAAGAAATATTTGATTATGTGTCATCAAATTGGTGACAGCTCTTAGTCACCACATAGATAGATTTTCTCTGTGATGATTTATTTGTCCTGGTCTTTCAGGTCTTCCAACGGTGCACTCATTGACACTATAATTGAGACCATCCATCTTGCTGCTGGTCATCTTCTCTTCAGTTTCTTCGTCTTCTTCTATTTCCTTCCACCTTTCCCAGCATTAGAGCCTTTTCCAGAGAGTTGGATCTTCACAAAATAGAATAATGTGACCCTGATCATTTGTGTCTTTTACCAGAATGTGAATGTGACATACTCTGAAGCTAAAACCTCCAACTTCACATATAAACAACCAGGGTTTGAGCTGTCTGCAACTACTCAGGGATACTACTTGGGGTCCTAGTGAACAACTTTATGAAGATGTTGACACATCATTCAGCAGATGTAAAAAGACAAATGTTGTGCTAAGGATCATTGGGGGGGTATATGCATAGTGTGTGCCTTTGGGTCAATATCAATTCTTGCCAACTGCCTGGAGAAGTCCCTGCAGTTTTCTTGGCAAGGTTTCTTCCAGAAGTGGTTTGCCACTGCCTCCTTGCTAGGGCTGAGAGAGAGTGACTGGTCTAAGGTCACCCAGCTGACTTTGGGTCTAAGGTGGGGCCAGAACTCACAGTCCCCCAGTTTCTAGCCTGATGTCTTAACCACTACATCAAACTGGTTCTCTCCTCAGGAATGAGACCAAGAACAAACACATTAACGTTGTACAGTAACGTTCTTATACACATGTATAGGATGTCCACATCTGGAATGCGGTGTACAATTCTGGTTGTTCCATTTGAAAATGGACATAATAGAACTGGGAATGTGCAGAAGAGGGAAATTTATATTATCAGGGTGTGTAAACACCTTCCAAAAGACAGGCTAAAACATTTGGGACTATATTTGAAAAAAAAATTGAAGGGCAATATGATTGAGGTCTATATAATCATGCATGCCATAAAAAAATGGGCTGGGAGAGATTTTTCTCCTTTCAAAACATTCGGAATAGGGATCATCCAATGAAGTGGATCGGAAGGAGAATTAGAACGGACAACAAAAAAACCCTCCGTCTCACAGTTTAGAATGAAATTCCAGTATTGATGACCATGAGATGCAATGACAGATAGCGACTAACTTAGATGATTTTTAAAAGATGGTTGGATAAATTCGTGAAGGACTGGCCTATTTGTCCTGACATTTGAATGTTGCTTCAGGATTGGGGGCAGTATGCCTAAAAATCCATTGCAAGGGGCAACAGTAGGAGAGGAGGTATGTCTCTTGCCATCAAGCATCAGAAGGATAACTGCGTGGCCAATCCAGAAAACAAAATGCTAGATGAAGATGTGTCCCCGGCTGATCTAGTCTTCTGCCATTGTATTTGACCAGCATACTGTCCTCACCAAGAATACGACTGAATAAAGCTGCTTTGTTTCTTGAGCCTTAATTAGGACAGGAACTTGTAGGTGAAATCTGACTCATCTAACGTAAGCTACTCACCTCGTTTCTGACCTAGTTAAGCTAGTACTTTTTCTGCAAAAACTAAAATACTCAAGGGATGTGGCTTTCTCCCCAATACAAGGTGGAGCTTCCCCTCCCCACCCTCAAGAACACTAATGTAGAGTGAGAAAATGTCTTCCTTTTTCTTTAACCAAAGGAAAACATTGATTATTACAGGAATCTTTCTTCTTCTCTCTTAAAAGATAACATAGAGAACATGTAATTTGTTATGTCACAATTTTTCACAGAGTATACCCTGCTTTATCCACCACACAGCTCAAGATTATCTCAATCTAAAAGCAAGAATGAGGATGAGAAGGTTATAAAATATATAAGGTTTTAAAACAGGGTTGAGTACATACAATATTTTTAACCAGAGTTTGTAAAGAACTGGCTGGTATATAGGCACCTGACTGGCTTAATTAGATTTTTTTTTGTGGCTTAGCACATTGTATGAGTAGAGCCGTGGTGGTGCAAGTGGTTAAGAGCTTGCTTTGCCGGCTGGAAGGTTGGTGGCCCAAGTTCAAGACCTGGTGTTGCTGTGCAGCAGGGCGACCCACTCAGCAGCTCAAAAGTGTGCAAACGCAAGTAGATAAACAGGTACCACTTACTCTGGTGGGAAAGGTACAGTGTCCATGCACCTTGGGCATCAAGTCATGCCGGCCACATGACCACAGAAGCATCCTCGGATGAATGCTGGCTCTTCAGCTTGGAAACGGGGATGAGCACTGCACCCTAGAGTTGGTCACAACCGGCAGGGTTACCTTTACCTTTATGTTGTATGAACCAGTGCATTTAGTTAACGGTTAACCAGTGCTACCATATAATTTAGCAACCAGTCAAGTATTTGTTGAGACTGAAGCTTATAGATCATGAAAACTAGATTAATTTAATCTTTTCACAAGGCAGTGGTTCTTAACACCATTGCATCCATCTGCTAAAGGGGATCATAATTCAAAACCTGCAGACAAATCTGATTCCAGAAGAGTGGTTGGCTAATATCTTGCCATATTACAATTTTGTACCTTTTAAGATGCCTCAGAACCCCTGGTTTTAAAAATGTCCACGGGCCATAAACATGCAAGCTAAGACACCGGTGAGTGAATGAATGACCTGATCACTAAATGAAAGGAAGCTCAAAAGTATTCTGCTTCTAAGAACCAACCCAAAGGGACTGACAGTTGCCCTAGAACTCACTCTTGTAGGTTTTTCTCGTGAGAAAGAAGAAGCAGATCTCTTCCTGCGAATTAGCTCATATGCGCAAACTTGCCACCCTACATAAGAAGTGCACATGGGTGAGTGTGTGCATGCATGAGCATGCTGTTGAGTCATTACGGTCTGTGGTAAGCACTTTATTACCAACAAAGTGAAAGAGGAGAAAAGAATAATGTGCTTGAAAGTGAGTTGAGCAGAGAGGCCGTCAAGTTCAAGCCATCAGGGGGCCTCTCCTTGTCAGATGAGGTGTACCTGCCTGCTTGCCTGCCAGCTGGAGAAAGGGCAGCCTGCCTGCAAGGAATGGATAACCAGCATGCCTAGGAGGAGAGGAATACCCATTGCTTGAGCAGAGAGAAACCTAAGGATGATGCAATTAGTTGTTGCAGTGGTGATGACGGTGTGGTTGGCTGTGCCAGGGTTGTTCTTGAGTGGTAAGTTTATCTTGTTTGAGGGAAGACGAGGAAGCGATAAGCTGGCCATGCTTCCTTCTATGCTTTCGAATGCCCTTCCTTAATCTGCAATCTGCTGTGAGATAAAAATACAGGAGAGTTGTTCTGTAAATAATGAAATGCCTAAAATAAACTTAGGATGACTCTCTCATCTGCAAGAGAGTTTCCTTAAAAAATGAAGAGGAGGGTCAATACGGAGAATACAGAATTCAAGTTTAATTTTGAGTCTCATCATCTTATTTGTTTCTTGTTTTTCTGCATACTGATATGGCCATCCATCCTAAATAAACCTGGGCGGCTAACAAGGCATAAACCTTGTTATAAAAACAGCAGAAGAACGCTAACAGAAATTAAAAAAAAAACTATGAAAGATGCCAAGTAAATATAATCAGCTCCTTAATCAATGTGGAGCAAAACACAGAGACCTAGCTCCACCAAAATCCTGGCCTTAGAGGAGAACCAGGTTTTCAAAGCCAGCAGAGTTGAGACCATCCAAATACCTGCTTGTCCTTTTCTTTAATTTTCTAGCTTCAATTTAGTGCTGGAACATGGTCAGTTTGAAATCTGGGGTGGCAGAACAAGCTCTTTCACACAGGAAAGTTTGGAGAACTGCTGCAAAAATCTGGGTCAGATGACAGCAAATAGTTTGAATTTTCTGCAACTCGTTGCTGCCAACTAATCAGTGGTCAATTGGATTTTCATGATCCAGACTTGGCACCTTTAAACAAGGACATTGCAGTAGCTGATTGAATCATGCAATATTTTTCCTGGTTGTCCATCAGCTAATGTTGGCAGATCTTGAACAGTTAAGCTTGGATTTAATTAGATAGAAGACCAGGAAAAATCCTCAGGTTGTACGCTTGACTGAAAAGTTGGAAAAATATGCTGAAAAAAGGATATTGTTAATCCACTTTGGCAGAGTTGCCATATGTGTGTCCATGTAGTCAACGGGAGTCAAGCTTATCATTATTCCTTTTGATGATTTAGAAACTGTGATTTTTCTAAACTTGCGTTTGCTTTTGGAAGGTAGATTTCAAGATAATCCTTAGTGAGTGAAATATCTTTTCTACGTTTCATAAGACCCAGTGTGCATATCTGTAATAGACTTCACTGAGGTTTTTTTCTGGGGGAGGCATCTTGTCTGATGATTTATCATTCATGATGAGAGGTTCTTGAAGCTCAAATATATGTAACAGTTTATAAACTTTCTATTACTGAAGTAAAAGTCAGATTATAATCTGATGTTATGATTTCTGCTTGCTGTAGATATTATCCTTAGCTCTCTTGTCAAGAGGGAAAGCCAAAGCCACTCATTCAGGTTCAGATTAACTGATTTATTGCTTAAATCTGTATACCAGATTTAAGCAATAAATCTTGTATACAGATTTATATAGTGCTAGACTCAACTAGCAGTCTAGCACTGTGGGTGTTAGATAAGATTCAACGGCAATCAAGGAGGGTTAGACTGTGCGCATTTGTGGCTACTAGCAATTTGAGACTAAGTCCTCTTATCATTCCTCTTCCTGGCTCTGCCCTCTTTTCTCCTGCGCTTTAGGGCGTCTGTGTGTGTGTGTGAGAGAGAGATTTCTACAATAAATCTTAAAGTACTTTTAGTTGTATTTTCATGGATTTTGTTTGACAATTGGCCAATGTGAACTGTGTTCTGTTCAAAAAGCAGGATAGGTGTAGCCCTCAATAAATAACACCTTACATCACACCTACTTCCTAATTCCAAGGTTTCCAGGAATGTCATTCTCTGTCCTATGTTTGCAGATCCTGGCAATTGTGCGCCTCAACACTTGCTTTGCTACAAGCCCTGCTGTGAAGCATCCTTCCGCTGTCTTATGAACTGTACCTGGGAGGCTGGATGTAAGGGAGATGTCACCTACACCCTCAACCTTAGGTGAATGCTGGCCCAAGCATGTTGATGCTTCTGCTGTTATATACATTCATACATACATAAATACAGACATACATATTGCCATCAAGTTGTTTCAGTGTATACACTAAACCAAAATCCAACAAGCCACTTAATAGCTTAGCATGTTATCAGATCCTTTCTAATCTGGCGGCCATTGTTACAAATCATGACAACAAAGTGTCTAGTCTAATTATGGGTTATGTTTAAAAAATTGCTTTTATTAATCCTCATTCCAGGCTTGCTAATCATGGATTTTGGGGGGGGCGCAGTATATATTTCTCTATTTGCATCTCATATCTCGTTTTTCTCATTCCCCCTTTGCCTTTTGATGCCAAAGAGCCACAAATATGTCAAGTGCATTGCCATCATCAAACTGCATTTGATTAACACTCGTATAACTACAGCCAGAACTTTCACTTTCTGGTGAAAGTGAAAATGTGCATTTTTAAAAAATGCACATGCCGGAAAAGTGAAGGCCCTCACTTGCATTAAATAACCAGGACTGGACAGAGGGCCATTTCAATGTTCACCAGTGGTCTCATACAGAATATTGAAACTTACATATCTTTGTATCTAGCCTTTTCCAAGTGTTCACTGCAGCAATATAATTTCTCTGGATACCCAGCCTGAAAGAAACTGGAGGGGTGGGGGCTGAATGTAGACTTGAAAGGAATTGGAAGGGTGCCCCTACTCTGACGTTTCAGAAAATGGCCAAAACAGCCCTCTTTAGGAGAACATTCAAACTCACTGGATGGCAGCCATGGATGTATTGCATCTTTTAATAGTCTTATTATATTTATATACAATGAATGGATTTTATGACGTGTTCATGTTTTCTTTCAGTTGCTGTAAGCTGCTGAGAATTGGAAGACTAAGCTCTAAATAAATTTTGGCAAATAAATCAACAAACAAGCATGATGCAGAAAGAAATTCTGACTGGGTATTTTTTTTCTGCCACAGCATAAGAGATTTCATTGCACGGCTGTTCTCAAGATTGCTATCAAATGTTCCTTTTTCTTGCTTTGTCTTGGCAACTTTAAGATATGTGCACTTCAACTCCCAGTCAGACTGGCTAGGGAATTCTGGAAGATGAAGCCCGCACATCTTAAAGTCATCACGGTTGAGAAATACTGCTTTAGTGGCTAATCCGACTTCCTTCTCCTTTCCCACCCACAGGACTGAAACAGACGGGAAGGAAAAGAGATATGAGGTTGGAAAGGCCACCCACTTTAGTTTTAACACGGACACATTCTATGTTCTAATAAATGTTATTATCTGGGTGGAAAGCATGCCTAGGAATGGTCCTCCTTCGGTCTCAGAGAATCTTACGCTGCTGATCAAGGAAGCCAGTAAGTTAAAAGACGCAAAACGTGGACCCCCCACAGCACAGAGTATCTCCTGCTGCAGTGTTTCTCAGTCTTGGCAGCTTGAAGATGGGGAAATCTGAGAGTTGAAGTCCACGACCGAGAAACACTGTCCTACTGTACTCTTCTAATGCTCTTGATTCTGCTTCTGGCCACAATTGGGACAAACAGAAAGGGCAGATTTAGGTGTTTTCTGGGCGCACGTTGCATGGTCAAGGGATCTCAACTATTGGGGCAAGTTTGGAATTTTGGAAATTCCATTTGGAAAGTTGAGGGGTTGTTGTGGGCATATTGAGGAAAGAACTACTATGGCAGAGGGCTTGTGCATTTCTAAAATAGTTACAAACCACACAACTCTACTTACTAGAAGATAAACCACTGAGGTGGCTCCCTATTCACCTTCCAGCTTAACAGGGGCTTATTTCTGGGCAAGGGGTAATACAATTCCAAAGAAAGCAGCAAAGTTCCCTTTCCCCTCTTTTTTGTTTCTAGGAATGTCTAGGAATTGAAAGAAGTAGGATTCTAATTCTTTGTTTTGGAGCAGTTTTTTTTATCATGGGTAGAGAAGATCATGGGTATTATGAATTCCAGTTTACCAACATACACATTTTTTAATTCCAAGCTCAGACATGGCACCAGTGCAATCGTAGCACATCAGTGGGATCAAAAGGCTGGTTGATCTTCTCAGGATGATATTCATAAACGTTATTCCTAAGACTGCAGTGAAAAGGAAAGTGAAAACAGGCAGCCAACTGAACTAAATTCAAAAGGACCATAAGAGATTGAGTGGGAGGGAGGAACAGAAAACTAACGTACAAAAATGAGTGAAGGGGCATATTATTTTCCATTTGTAGTCTTACACATCTGACTCTTACAGCTTCAGCTGTTGTCTTTTCATTCCAGTAAAATTTGATCCACCTCCAGCCAAGTCCATCAGCATTTCTAGATCAAAAGGTACCTTGACCTTGAAGTGGCCTGGATCCAACACTTGTCGCTCTTTACTAAAAGAAGTCAGGATGAGACACTTCAAGAATACAAACTGGACTCTGGTGAGTTGCCTGTAAACAGTGGAAGCAAAGGCAATGTTTGGGGGCTTCCTCCTCGTCTTAGGGTTCTCTACTTAGGCAAACAGATTTGCTGATAACAATCCTATAATTCACTGTCCAGCTTTGGTTTAAACCACCCCTCTCCGCCTGGTGCTCTTGAGCTGCATTTGTAGGTTCTTCCACTGGAAAAATTTGGGGAATTTTGAATGTTGAAGTTCTGCATCTCTAAAAGGCTTCAGACCGGGGAAAGTAAAGCTAGTTGTTTTTTATTCATTGAGAAGAATGAATAAAAATGCACAGCAGTTAAACAAGGATCAAGAGGGCTTTGTT
>JANHZU010005135.1:68595-84392 GCA_032468055.1 Acrochordus granulatus | reverse complement strand
TGAGCTTGGGAAGACTCCGGGAGGCAGTGCAGGACAGGGGGGCCTGGCGTGGTGCAGTCCATGGGGTCGCGAAGAGTTGGACACGACTGCGCGACTGAACAACAACAGTAAGATTATGAAAAGCTCCCATCTGAAACTCTGGGAAACCATTGCAAAAAGCAACAAGGGGATTTCTATTACTCTGTAATATATTTTCCTCTACCCTCTTTAATCTTAACACTTTTTGCTTCGTTTGTAGCACTCTTTTTCCCTAAGTACATATTATATAGTATATTTTTTCATTCTTTTTTTTTGCAGCAATCGTGATCTTCTATTAATTTTTTTTCTCACAGCATTATCCACTTTCTCATGCCAATTAGTGTCCTTTTTCATACCTCTCTTAGTATAACTCTTCACACTTCTGTTTTTTGATTCAGATGATAATTTCCTGTATAATGTATAGAGAGTATATTAGAAAGGGTTATCTGGCTATTGGGGGGGTGGAAGGCAAATGACAGAACAGGCTTTGTGATGTTGCAAGGTAAATTCTGCTCTCATCCTACCTGCATCATAGTATTGCATTTAAGTACATAAAAGGCAGAGCTCGCATCACGTTGTCACAATACCTATTTCATTATTTAGTTTCTACAGATGTCCCTAGAAGGAACAGATTACCCAGGTCCGGCTGTAGACATTTTGCCATCCTAAACAAAGTCATAGACTGGTGCCCCCTATGGTTTGGCTCATCTTCAGTTTCGATGGACATATTAAAAAGGCACCCTCTTGTTTCTTTTTTTCTTTGAGTTTTTGAGGTTTACTCATGATTTTCAGCCCTGGATATTTTTTTTCTTTTTTCAGACATTTTCACCCTATTTACATAGTAAATACATACCAGCAACAATTCTGCAAAATTATATTTGGTCCTCAAGTGGGCACACTGGCTCACAGAGTGTGTGCTGTTACTATTTTTCACTTTTAATTGGGTTTTTGAAAGTCTCTTCAATGTTGGTGCCCCCTAACATTTGATGTCCCTAGGCTAGTGTCTCCTCAGCCTTAGTTTAAAGGCAGCCCTGGATGCCCACCCATTTCTGCTCTGGCCTCACCAATTCTTCCTTTAGCTCCCACTACACAGTGCCCAACAAATTACTGAGGGAATGTAGAGCTCAGAAGAAGAAAAAAGCCCACCCTTATTTAAAGGCAAATCCCTTTGACTTCCATTGAATTAAAGTCAAATTTAAGCTGCAACATCTCCCACGTGGGGGAAGGGTATCTTTGTTTTTAGCCATATTTTTATCGATTGTTGTGAGCTGCCTTGAGTCATTATATGAGATAGGCAGCCATGTAAGTCTCATTCTGCTCTTGTGCAAATTAGATGAGTACAAACAAAATAATTCTGACATGATCTATTTATTAGTCTTAGAAGATAAAACAACTCATGTTTTCCATTGTGTGTATCCAAGAAGAACATGTTTCTTGCTTTGGTGGGGCTACCACCAGCCTTCTCCACATTCTGAATGTTACCTGGGTTGCTTTCAGGGTAGCTGTAGCTCTGAAAAAGATGACAGCACCATGGGGAAATTAATAGGTAGGTTGATTCAATTTCTACTTTTATTTTTCAGACTTTTATTTTTTATCATGTGCTTTTGATAGTAGCTCTGACTACCAAAGATGTTCAGGTTGTTTCTGAATTCTTACAATCAGTTTTGAACTGATTGGAATTCACCATCGAAGAAAGTAATGACAGATACTAGTTCTCATAGCTTATTGCAAAAATTAAACCTTTGCTTTATTTGAAGGCTTCCTGGAGGACCTACCTGGCCATTGTGGAGGATAGGATGTTAGATTAATAAGACCTAAATGAACATCTCATCCAACAAATCAGGAATGTTCATGAGCCAGCTTGATGTAAATTGTGCCAATATGTCAATCTAAAAGTCTTTTCCCACTGTTGAGTCAACTTTGAACCACTACAAAATAATATATTTATTCACTGTAATTATATACCCCTAAATTGTCAAAGAGATTCCTGATAGTTGAGGCTATAATTAAGAAAATCATAAATCCAACATATTGTATGTCATCAAATCTATAAACTGCCTACTCACTAAACATCTGTTAACTATATGGTTTAGATTTAGTGATAAGTTAAAGGACAGAATTATTAATATTACTATGGATTTTTCCCCTTTAGATTTAGT
This sequence comes from Acrochordus granulatus, assembly GCA_032468055.1. Classification (NCBI taxonomy): domain Eukaryota; kingdom Metazoa; phylum Chordata; class Lepidosauria; order Squamata; family Acrochordidae; genus Acrochordus; species Acrochordus granulatus. The sequence continues at coordinate 82,215 of JANHZU010005135.1, read as the reverse complement.
TCATTTTAATCACTACCATATATTCATTTGTATTCTGACTGAATTATTACTGTATTATTATTTTCTTTACATTATATTTTGATGGCAGATTTCATCAAAATAAATCAAAGTTATTAATACACCACTACAAAATAATAATTTAAAAAAACCCATAAGGCAAGGATCCCTACCCATAATACCCAAGTGAATTAATACAATGGCTACATAAGAATAATTATTCCTGACTTTCTGATGCACAGTTCAATTGAGGCCGTAATCACTGCATGGAAGAAGAGGACAAAGATGACACTAAATTGGATTCTGCTTATGCAGACTCTTTCTGCATGTGGATTATGAAGAGCCCCCTGGTTTCCAAAAATGCTTTGGGATATGAAGCAATAGAGGACACTTAGAGTGCTAATGGCAAGAACAAACATTGAATCTATTGAATCATGGACAAAATCCTTTATTAATCCTTTATTATTATTATTGACCTTATTATTATTGAGCAACAAAACAAAGCTATTTTTCTGATGTTATATCTTCAGGTAGCTGCCCATTGGCTCTGTTCAGGATGACTCAATTGGGGATGTTCTGAGGAACATTTGTAGGGCTTCTGTGCAGAGTAGTCTAGGCCTCTGTCAAATAAAGACAATCAGATCCAGCCTGAATTGGACTCTAACTATGCAGGTCCTTTCAAAATGCTTGAGGCATACTCTTCTTGGTTATCTGGGACAAATATGAGCCTCTTAGTCCTGATGAAGTGGATTGAGTCCTTAGAGCTGTTAGTATGGTCACCTGTGAATTACATCTATGTTCCTCCTAGCTGGCTGCAGGGAACACATGGTTGAATCTAGGAGATGGTGAATGCATCCTTGAAGGAGAGGGTGGTTCTGCTGGCTCTTTATGAGGCAGCTGCTGGTCCCATCCTCAGAAAATCATTGCTATATCATTGCTATAAATCATTGCTATAAATCATTGCTAAATCATTGCTATAGTGTAGGACAACTTTTGTTCTACCTCCATTCTCTTTTTAGGAAAGGTGGTTAACAAGATGGTCAATTCGAAGCTTCAGAGGACCTTGGAAGAAAGGGAGTACCCAGACTCTATTTAGTTGGGTTTTAGACCAAGATACAATACTAAGATGGCATTGATTTCACTTGTGGTGGGACTTGATGGGAGTGATGTGGTAATTCTGGCCCTCCTTGATGTAATTAACTTCCCCCAGCAAAACCCACCTTACAAAATTGTTGTTGTGGGGAAAATAGGAAGCAGGAGCATTAGGTATGCCTGTGTAACAGTGTAACACTTCAAGCTGCACTGGCTCCCATTAGGCATCTAAATGCAATTCAAGGCATTAGTCATCATCCAGGAGACATGCCTTCTTTGATGCAGGATCTATCCTGTGGAGCAGTTTATTCCCCCCATCCCTTCCTCAACTTTGGATTCCATAAGGCCTTGGAAAACTGGCTTTTCTCCCAAGGATTGGCCAGGATGGTGGATAAACCCTTCTGTAATTATTGTTATTTAACGATTGCCCTTGATTATGTCATATTTTTATTTTATTTGTTAGAATTACATTGGTTTTAATTCTACATTAGCCACCCAGGATTGCAATTTGGTGGTTGCCATATATATTATAACCTCTGAATTGTACTCTGAAATCTAAAATCTGTTAATAGCCAGTGCAATGCCTGCAAAAGCAGTGATACATAATTGCAGTCATTCACCAATTAACATTTGGACCACTACATTTTATACCAAATATAGTTTCTTGATAGTCTTCAAAGGTAGACCCATGTAGACACACTTCAGTAGTCTATCCTAGAGGAAATGAAGGCGTAAGTTATTTCTGCTCCAGGAAGCACCACAATTGGCACTACAGCTGAAACCGTGCAAAGTCTCCCTTATCCACGAACTGCACCTACTTATCAAACAGTAGTCACGAGTCCAGATCTTTCAAGTCACAAATCTGTTTCTTCAAGGAAGTGTTGTATCATTCAGAGGCATAACGCCAGTATTAAATGTGCAGAGCACATTGTTGGTAATAATGAATATTATTATTTGTATAAAATAAAGGATAAGCAGTTCCTATCCTTCCACTGTCACCTTTCTTCCCAATTGCTGCCAGTCAACTGACGTCATTCCAAAGTGACAAAGGCCTATACAAGTTGAGGTTACTGTTGGATGCTGTATAAAACAGAATGTATTAAACAGAAATACTCTATTTAATATCTGTAAGCTAAGGATGACTTAAACTGGCCTCATCCAAGGGTTGAGGTTGAAATGAAGTGGACATTATAGAGACACGGAGAAAGATGTTGCCAAGGTGTGTTTGAATCATGGACTACAACCACTGTAAGCCATTAAACTGAATGATATCTCTGAATCAAGTGCATGTGATAAACTGGGTTGGCTGCCACCTTCCTGCTCGAACAGCTAAATTCTGGGTAATTTACAATGAAGGATGCAGGACAGAAAGTGGTTCTATAGATAACCCAGCTCAACAGCTGGTAAGGGGTTGCTCTTGGTGTCTTGGGATCTGGAGATAATTGAAGACTGATCCATTTTATCCTTGTTTTTGTCTAGGTGCCACATGTCAACTGGAAAAAAATATTCCTTATGAAGTGCAGGTTCGGTATCGAACTGCTCACTGGAGCAGTTACTGGAGCAGCTGGAGTGAAATCCTCTTTGTTCCTACTGGTGAGATGTGTGTGTGAGAGTGTTTTTTTTGCCTCTTCTAAGTTTGTGGAAGGAAGAGGACACATGACTCATATAAAGGAGCTTGAGGAGAGATTAAGAATGTTTCCAGAGTCTAATAGGTGCATTTTGCTTCTTCTAGAAATCCTCAGAAGTCCCACAGTAAATTATACCATGGGTGCCCTAGGAGTGGAGGGTCTTAGGAATGTGACTCTGCGATGGGAGGTAAGGGGAATGCTCCATTCAGCCTCTGGGGCATCTGCTTGGAATCCATCTTTCAAATATCTTCTTGCTCAGACAACTAATCCAAACTGCATTGGGTTGCCTGCATTTAAAATATTTTATTGTATTAAAGAGAGAAGACAAGAAAAACATGCAGTGCAAATATTCAAGCTCCATCTTTAGATGTGAAAGTTAGATGTTTGGGACTGACTGAGCCATTAAGTGTGTCGAGAGCTTGTTGTTGTTAAATGGTAGAGATGCGCATTTGCAAATAAACTCCTGGAGTTCAATGAACCCTTATTTTAATTTGCTAAGGACGTCTATAGGGCCAATGTAGGGCCCAGAGTGTACTTATAAATATAGCCGGAGTCTGTTATTTTACTTTACAATGTGTCAGTCTTTCTTAATTCAAGAAATCTGAAAAAGGATCATGAAGCCTGATGCCAAGGTCTTGTAGATCTTTTAATGCTGTCAAGCACATATCACCTAACCTAGATCAGATAGTCCTATCTAATGGTTTGAAACCAAAGAATGCTCCAGACAATGTTTTTCAGATTATCTTTGGCCTCTGCTTCTACATTTAGATAGAAATGGAAGCATTAACTAGTGGCTTGGAAAATGCTTTCTAGTCTCTCTTTTGTATTTTGCAGAGACCCCCTGTGGAGCAAGGAGAAGTGAGCTATAATCTGACTTTTGTCATGCTGGCTTGCAAGCAGTGCTTACTTGACTTGGAAAAGTATAAGGTTACCTGGCTAGCTGCAACTTCACACCACACAGCTCTTTCTGCAGCTGAATATAACATTTCGCTGACGGCATTTAACAAAGTGGGACATTCTCCAACTTACTCCTTTCAGCTCCCTCCAGAACGAAATGCAGGTTGGTATACAAAGCAATTGTCAGGCCCAACCCATAATTGTCAGGCCCAACCCAACCAACATAAACAATCCAGCCAAAGTTTATTTGCTTATACATATAGACAGAATCTTGCTAGACTAAATCTATAGTACTCTAACCCTAAAAGATATACCCTGGGAAATTCTAGGGAGTGGCTATCCTAAATCTCTTCCTCTTTCTCTGGGCTGTGTTGTCTCTTGTCTTTCCCCCTCCTTAAAATGTGCTCCTTCCTTCCAGTGATACTTCACTGTAGTCTATCACATTAGCTCTTCCTTTGTAAACCCAATCAATCACAGCAACCATCTTCTAACAATTTCATATTGTATGGGAATCCTCTTCAACTATCAATCTCTCCTTTATATTTCACTTGGTATAAATTGGGTAAAATGACCAACAGTCAATTCTAGAAGAATTTCTCTGGAGCATCTCTCCATCAGGTTACTCTTAGATTGTCAGTGGCACCAGTCTCCACAAGAAAGATGGACACATTTGAACAATCTACTCCAGGAATCTGATAGATCCAATAAGTTTCCTGAGAGCTCTTGGAGAAATTCCCAGGATCCTGGTGACCACTGAACCTAAGTTTTGGTTACCAGTTGGAACATAAGAATAATGGGGACTTGGATAGACATGTTCCTGAATGGACTCCCTCTGTTTACCAATCCTGGCTTGTTGAGGAGCTTCAGGAAATGAAATGGCAAGAGAGAAATCTAGAATAAAATTGGTGGTGGACAAAAAGTGAATCTGACCAGTTATAAGTAAGAACTCAGGTGTGAGCGTATTCTGTGGCTATAACAGTAGCATATTGTAAATATATCTCCTATTTTATTGTACTAGAAGATTGTTGCCTCATATCCTTCATTTGTGAGATCTCAGAAAAAACAGGGCATGCATCTGTCAGAGACAGGCTCATTCATTGATCAGGGCTGGTCTAGACCAGTGTTACTTGACCTCAGCAACTTTTAAGATGTTTAGACTTCAACTCCCAGAATTCTCCAGTCTGCATTAGATAAGCTTAACATTAATTTCCAACACTATGATTCTATAGTCCTAGGTCCCAATTTTCTGAACGTCAGTCTGTCTGGAAGGCATTTTATTCTGGAATGGAAAGTGGACAATTACTTCAAACTCTTTTGCTTTGAAGCTCAGCCTCTTGGAGAAGCCTTGCCTACAAAAGACTGCATGGAATATGAGAACACTAATGTGACTGAAGGTAACAAGGGAACTTCTTCCTAAGGTCCACCCGGGCTCCTCCAATAGAACAGCATTCTTTCCATCAGAGAAACGCTCAAAGTGGCATAACTTGGCTTGGCAGAAGCAACAAGATCAAGAGAAAGTGGGTCCTACAGATGCTCTTTGTTGCTGTGTCCTTAATATATTTCTTCCTAAAAAAGAAAGAAGAAGGAGAAAGTGTAATAATTTGGTCTACCTACTCCTTTCTTTGTGCACGGGATCTTTATATCAAAGTTGAATGGATTTTAGACTTCAGGTTTCTCTCAGGAAGCTGTGAAGGAACAGTTGTGGTGAAACACTTGTTAAGATAATATAGTCTTGATTTGTGGAGACTTCTGGGATGAAGATGTAGGGATGGTCATTGGTTTCAAAGGGGAATTAGACAATTTGATGGAATGGGAAAAGGAGACTATTAGCAAGAGCTAATTGAAATAGTCATTTATGGAGTCAGCCTAGCTTGATACCAGATGCTGTAGAGAAAACAGTATGGGATGTTTATTGACAGGACCTCTGGAAACATCTGGCTAACTACTGTTGGAAATATGATGCTATGTAAGAGAAAGCCTTGGTGTGATTCAGTGGGTCTCTTCTATGGTTATGACCATAAAATCTGTGATTTTTGCTCCTAAATTCCAGGGATAATAGAATCCAACAAGTGTTACCACTTTGCAGTGCACACATATGACGATACAACAAAGTGGAAAACTTTTGGACATACATATCTTTTTCATAGAAATGGTGAGTATGTCATGCTGACTTTCCATCCCTGTTTTGTCCCATTGCTCAGACATTTTAGTAGCCAAAAATGATTACTTCCTACTTGGCCAGAATAACAGAATGTTGCCTGTCTTGTTCACAGAATTTTGAGGTCCAGTTGATATTGTCTTTTGATAACTTCATAGGTTTCTTGAGCTTCTCAATTATTTCTTCTCTGTTTATATTTAGCAGAAGAAACTCAGTAGATAAGAACAAAAACGCTGTGCTTTTGAATTGATAACCTTAGCAATTCTACCTCAAGTACCTTGAGGTTCTTAGACTCTATTCAACTTGCAGTTTATCATGGTACAATCATGACTTGCCAAACTTAGTCTTCCCCTTGGTCCTACAACACTGTCCTCATCTCATCCTCAATCCATGAGTGAAACTGCGTAGTCATTATTAAATAATCTCCTTAACATAATATGTTTTCTCTTAAGCTGACGTTATCCCCCCAGCTACAAATCTTTAAAATGTGTAATACTTTGTCACCCATTAGGCCCTTTCTCACAGCAGTGTAAGAGTGCATTACTTCAGACTTTAAGCTGGCAAAATAATATGATTGCTCTAGCTTTCTTTTTCCTCCTATCTGGTTGGGAGGGTCCTAACTAGTTGGGAGGGGGGAAATCCAACTCTAACAGTAACCTATCACTGAGACAATTTCTGAACATTGGTTTATTGGTCTTCTGAAAGACTGGTAGACTTTGTCTAAAAACAGGATAGGTGACAGATCAGTGGAGTGGAGGGAAGGGTGCAGGATAATGCCAGAAGGAGTTGCCTTGAGAAGCTCCATCAAACTTCATCCCAGCCTAACTTTCACCCCACTGACCCAGCAGCTGGACTATTGGGGAGAGAGGTTTATCACTCTTCTAAGCTGGTAGTCTTGTAAAGAGATTTACCAATCTTCCCTTCACTTCAGCTAACTCTTCTTCTTCAGCTAAACACAGAAGAGGATTATTAAATTTATACACCACTCATCTCACAACCAGCAACTCAGAGCTACTTACATTAAAGATAAAAGCCCTATCAATATAAATACAATAAAATAGTACAATTAAAAGAAATAAAAGACAGTTAAATAAGATGGGGGGCATGGAAATGTAGATGGAAACTTCAGTCTAAGAGCCACCTCCAAGATGATGCATTGCTACCCGGACCCTAGGCCAACCTGCAAATCCAGGTGTTCAAGCCTTTGCGGAAGGCCAGGAGGGTGAGGACCGATCTCACGTCAGGTGCTAAGATGTTCTACAGGGTGGGTATTGTGGCAAAAAAGGCTCTTTTCCTAGACCCCACCACTTGGAACTCCCTGGCTGATGGGATCTGTAGAAGGCCCTTAGTGCTGGCATGGGTGGGCGGACCAAACGCAGTGGGGTCAGATAGTTCCTCAAGTAATCTGTTTCATCCCAGCTCCCAAATATTCCAAATCAAGAAGGGTCACAAGGGAATGGCAGAGCTGGCAGCATGCAGAACTATTTCATGGAATATTATATGTATGATATTCAAGTAAGTTAAATGCATTGCCTCCATTCCCAAATAATAAAAATAGGGGAAAGCTCAGCTTACCAACAGACCCCCCCACGTGAGCAGAACCAGCAGGAAACTTTTAGTTCATTAATTTGGGAGAGAACCAGTAATTCAAGTTTTTCCAGCCAAGTGCAAATTTAGGCTACTTCCTAAATGGAATCCTAGGGATGAGACAAAGGCTATATTTCATGGCCTTAAAACAATAATGGAGCATTTCAGAGCTGTGGTTGGTAGGTCATGTAAAAAGACCATTACCTTGTAAGGTGATCTGTTGGAGGGGTTATCAGAGATGATTAAATACTGCAGAAAAATGCATTAATATCTTCATAATCTATTTCACAGTCTTCTTTGTATTTATCTAAGAAATAATATGCTCTCTTTATAGAGTAATAGAAATAGGAAATTTATATTTTTGTGTGTAACATCCATTAAAGAAATTATAAATCAGTGTTTATTATAGGTCATCCTAAACTTATGACTACAATTAAGACCAGAACTGTCATCACTAAGCAATGTAGTCATTAAGTGAACTGTGCCTGATTTTGCAATTTTTTTTGCCAGAGTTGTTAAGTGATTGTTAAGAGAGTCACATCTATAAATTGATTATTACATTGGGTTTAATACCTCATGGAATAGAAGGTAAAAAAGTAAGGGGGACTTTTCAGGAAAGAAGGAAGAATGATAGCTTCTGTGAGAGCCAATGAACAGGATTTCAGCCTTCCAGGAATAAAGGTAATATCACCTAAATTAAGGTTTTTCAAGCCATATTCTGCAGAAGTCTAGAGTTCTGCAAGAACTTGATAAGTAAACACTCAGTACAGAAAGTTCACTTGAACAAAGCAATTTTCTATCACCAGAGCTTCAACCAGGACCTCTGGTATCTTTTTTTAAAGCAACAGTTTCTACAGCTGGGAACGTTTCAAAACCTTGGTCTAAACTATCCTCCTCCGCTTCCTGATCAGCAACTGACTGCAACTCATCCTTAGCTCCATATTCACTTTCTCAAGGAAGTGATGAGAGAACCTGGCCACAATCCAAAAAATGGAAGAAAGGTTGAATGTCAATGGAATTCATGGTTCTCAAGAGCCAATAATCTGTCCTCTTTGGTCTGTAGCTTCTCTTGAAGATGTGATCCATGTAAATGTGACTAACCAAACAGTCAATTCTGCTGTCATCCAGTGGAAGCCTCCCAGAGCTCTCTTTGATTGCCCAGGTCTACTGAAGAAATATCTCATATGTTGTCAAAAGGAGCAAAACAGGAACATAACATGTGAGTATGGGGTTCTGACTTTTGTATCTTGGCTTCATACAGTTTGCAAGAGAAAAACAGTATCCTGGCAAGGTTCCTCACTGGAACTTGGGCCAAGGATTTGGTTTTTGCTGTCATGGTGCTGTTGAAAATGCCAATCAAAAGAATCTGATAACTGCTTTGTTCTTGTTCAGATTATGAAGTCAATGCGTCACAAACATGGTATACAATCCAGGATTTACAGCCCAACACTGTCTATCTTGTTGGCATCTGGGGTTCTACAGCAAACAGCAAAGACAACTGCAAAGCCCTTTATCGATTTCTAACTAGAGCTCCAGGTATAGTTTCCCTTCCCTCTGGGTTCTCCTTCTGGAATTCCAACCAAAGCAATAGTTCCTCATTGTTTTTCTTCCTCTTTAGATGCCAAGCAGCCGTCTCTGGTGCTTAGCTTTCTACCTATAAAGATTTTTGGAGGGATCTTTGCTGTCTCTATCATCTTCTACCTTGTCAAAAAGAGGTAACTATGATCAAGCTAAGTGCAATTACTATTTGAAGGGCATTAAAGATGTGCCTGCTTTAAGCTTAGACTGGCCAAAGAATGATGATGAAGAGAAAGAATACAAGACATATTTATGACATTGACAATACTCTTCGCATAGTATTCCAGCACCTGTTGTATGAGAAAGAGACCCCAGGTTCAATTAACTCTGTTTTCCTTGACAAATGTTAATTTGTAAACTGAATTAGATGACATGAACTACATAAACTAACTGTTGTAAGGCAGCATTTTATGTTGAAATTACCTAAAGAATCACTGTTAGGAAACAAATAAAATTAACTCCTACGCAGCTGCTGTGAGCAACTGTTATCTCCCTGGACAGTTGATTCCAAAGTCGTCAGCTAATTAATCATCCATTATGTGACTTCAGTAAAGCAGACAAGAACATGAGCTGGAGAATTGTCACTTTTAATCCTGGCCCTGATAGAAATTTTTGCAAAGACACTGTCTTACAGCACCAATAACTTTCCATATCTGTAATATGGAGATAATGCTATTGGCCTATTGTACAGGGTGATCAGATTTACCAAAGTTCAGTGACTTTGTTCGCATATAATGCCAAGACATAATATTGCTTACTTTTAATTGGACATGCTGGTTTAGCATTATGAGTGAATTTATTATGTTCCTACATAGTATAGATTTATAGGTCCTGGTTGTAGGTCCTCGCTTAACATGATTTGCAAATGCACAACATTTTCAACACTGGAGGTATGCAAAAGAGCCTTTATTTTTTTATTTGTAACCCACCTTTATTTTTACAAATAACTCAGTGTGGCGAATGTATTTAACACTCCTTCCTCCTCCTATTTCTTCACAACAACAACAGTGAGTTGAGTTGAGAAAGAGTGACGAGCCCAAGGTCACACAGCTGGCTTTCATGGCTAAGGTGGGACTAGAACTCATGACCTTTTGGTTTCTGTTGCTTTAACCACTAGACCAAACTGACTCTCCCACATCTGCATCTTGAGCCTTTCCTGACCTTCCAAAACAAAGCAACTCTCCATTCCCACTTCTGCTTCCTAAATCATTGTTCTAACATCTGTTCCAGAATCAAGAAAACACTGTGGCTCGCAGTGCCAGATGCTGCTAATACAGAAGCTGTGAAGATCCACACGAAAGCAGAAACAGGCCAGGTGAGGTTTCAAGTGAAGATCTTCTAAATCATATTATTTTGACTTCTTTATGTAATGAATGAAGATCACTGTGTGTTTTATCAAGAGGAGATCAGTAGGAGATAATAGTAACCGATAGTCTTGTGATCACTGGAGACCTCTGTGTTGGAGAGGGAGAAATTGAGAAAAAGATACTCCTGAAGCTGAAAATACAGTATAATGTGGTAGAAGGAGATTTATTCTCTTTGAATATACCAGAAACACAGCAATCAAATAGTTGATGTTACAGCACTTTGGTTCTATAGAGTGAATCTTTCTTTAAGGATCTTTTGTCCTGCAGGAGTATCTGTTTGGTCTCAACTTGCTCTGCTTTTGTACTCTGTAGATCAGTGTTTCTCAATGGTATCATCATGAAAAGTTGCACAATTTGAAAGCGTAGCCCTCCTCTCAATTAACTGAGAAAGACTTGACATCCTCTGCTAGCATTTCCAGGTGGCCAAAATAGATCAGAGATCTTAGACAGCCATTGCCAATCCAAAGGCACAATACTGGATAAGATGGGTAAAATACCCTAATCTGGTAAAAAGATATTTCTTTAAGATCTGACCACCACTCATCTTAAATCAGCTTAAGAGAGATTTGCATAGCCTGGCTTCTCATATTATGCTTAATGATGTTTTTATTTTTGGCACATTGATATGGGTAAACACATCTAATGTACAGTAGTCTGTAAAGCATTATTTGTCTTACCCCTGTGGTACAGACCCTTCCAATTGTTATTGATTCAGTAAACTGTAATTAAACAAACAATAACTTAAGATGAATCCAATTCCAGACAGACATATTCTTCACGTTTTTCAGATCCAAGTAAAGTTGGCTTTTATGGAGCCAATGGAACCCAACTGCCTCGTGGAACCATTGCTTGTAGAACCTTCATCCAACAAAGAGGAGCCAGTTACTGATAGAACAATGGATTTGTCGGGATTTGTCAAGGGAACAGAAGAGGAACATTCTCCCAAAGAGGACCAGCTGGGCTCTGATGAAATACTACTTTCTGAATATAAGGGGCAAAGATTTCTGAACCCCATGGAAGAATTGGAAGACTCTGTAGGTACCTCTCATGAAGAAATTATCGGTGGTGGTTCCCACCTCTTCTTGAACAATACGGAAGTTGGGGACCAAAATAGCATGTGTATGTCACAAGTTCCACTCTCCTTCCGACTTTTTGACAAACTGGTGGTGATTAAGAATATAGATGAGGACTTCGATGTTCCATGCAGTGATGGTGCTTCAACCTAGAAGAGGACTGTTTCTGAACTTCTAGAAAATGTCTTACTATCTTGTGGACAACAAACCCCCCCAAAAAAGGAAATGGCAGATACTTCTATAACCTTCCTGAAGAAAGACACGGTAGCTCTGTGGCATAGCATAATTTTCAAGAAGATAATATTCAGTTTGGTTGCTTTGGAGCAGCGCTGCATAAAGTTTCCTTCACCTGAGATCTTGGACAGTTATTGCTGGTTGGCGAGCTGGCAATAGTGGACTACATAGATCATGTGGTAGAGACAGCTTCTATTGATAGAGCTCATTGGGCTTAATATCTAGCATCAGACTCTCTTTCTAGCATTCTAGGTCACAAACCTGGAAAAAACTATTCAACAAGGTGCCCAGCTTGAGTCCCCCTCCCTCAAATGATGCAGCTTGTGGAATTCATTTTAAAGTTGCTACTGAATTGTACATTGTGGGATCCTTGGTACTCTCTGAGCTCAGGTGTGTTCTTGCAGGCATTTCATTACCAAACTAGGTAACATCATCAGTGGTAACATCATCATTGCTTTCTTTTTATATCCTAGTAGTTTGCCCTGTCAAAGTGTTCACTGTTAGCTTGCTTGACTGAATTGGTAGTTGTTTACTTCTATAGTGCAAGCACAACTACAAAGCACACCCAACCTAACCAAATACAACAAAATTGAAATACACTGATCATGGACCTCATCAACCAAAATAACTAAGCTCAGAGAGACCAAGAACCCCCACAGTTCAACCCTGAGCTACAAATATTCTCTTTGATTGAATTTTCCATTTTATACAATAAAAATGGAGTAACATATTCATTATACTTAATGAATCAAATTTCAGTTTGATTTCATCTAACCTAAATTTGGTTTGGTCTGGCCCTAACCCTATATTTTTTTTTCTGAAAAGCAGTCCTTGACTCATGGTTTGAAACTTGAGTAAAGCCCTCAGCCTTAAAAAAAATCACACATTCCTGCCTTCCTAAACCCTGCAGAGCTATTTCTGTAAAAACCTCTGGTGAAGAAACTTCATGAACCAATAAAGTACAGAAGATCCTACCTTCTAGTGATCTTCAGTTGTCCCTTTCCCAAGCTCTGCAATGAATACAAAGTCTCATTCCCCCATTGAAATGCAAGGGTTACAGCATTACCATATATCTCCATTCATCTTCTCCTTTGCTGATAGTAAAACTTCCATGCAAGTTACTATTCTTGGTCAAATAGTCTTCATGTAGCTGAATTTAAACTAAAGTAGATATAACAGCAATACTTTTCTTAGGTCCACTCAAAGATATAAAATAGGCAAGTTTGTCAGATCTCCCAACATTTTTTGTCAGCAAAAAAGTAAATGAAAGGAAAAAATGGATTGCTAAGATTCAAACCAAGATTTTAATTACTGTGTTTTGAATGCTGGTGTGGGCTGCAGACATTTAACTGAGGTAGGCCAAGAAGATCCTCTATGTGAATTAAGAAGATGTTGCCCTCTGATGCAGGAGGAAGTTTTGATACTTCTGATGTCCTTCTTGTCCAACTTCCTTAATGGCCATTCACTCTCCAGGTGGCTGGTGGTCCTACAAGCATCGTTCTGGGAAAGCAAATTCTACGGCCACCTCACAGCGCATCATCTTGAATCCTCTTAAAACAATGCATACGGAAAGCTGGCTTAGAAGATAAGTAACATGGTTTAGAAGTTGGGGAAAAAACTGAATTATTACATATGGATTTGATAATTATTAAAATTAAAAAAATGTTTTCCTGTTTTAGGGAAAATTGACATTTTATTATAGTGTTCAGCTAAGAGTTGAATGTAATTGTCTTATATCCTTGGCAGAAGTTGGAAATCATTCTTACATATTTTTGTTTCTTTATTCTTTATATCTTTCTGCACCTTTCTTTTTCTTCTTTATCTTTCTGATTGCTAATTTTTGTTAATTTTTTATTTGTACATTTTGTAAAAAATTAATACAATTATTTTAAGAGATATTTTATAGAAGTTGGGGCGATGGACTTTTATGAGGATATATTGTACATAGTCAAATCAATGCCTTTCCATGCAGCTCTCAACCCAGTCCATCTTACAATCTTTTTGTGAGG
>JANHZU010005134.1:501613-512696 GCA_032468055.1 Acrochordus granulatus | reverse complement strand
ACCGCCGTTCTCTTCCACCAACTTCTACAACAGGAGTATCCAACCATGGCAACTTGAAGATGTGTGGACTTCAACCCCTGGAATTCCTCAGCCAGCTAATTCTGGGAGTTGAAGTCCACACATCTTAACATTGCCAAGGTTGGACACCCCTGTTTCTAGAGGGACACCCATAAAGACAGAAGACAGTTGTCTAGCCAGCCCGATCAGTCGTATCAACCAAGGCAATCAGGGATGGATGGCACCCTTCATGTACTGCAGCCAGACTGCCCTCTCATCCAGAAAGGAAAGCAACGCCCCACCCCTTGACATCTTTATCAGACCCTTCTGACGGACCATGCGTGGGATCAGCCTCAACAACTTTTGTGCAATGTCAGCTTCCCTGAAGGGCAGCCACCCAAGGGACTGGGAAGACGGTTCCACCAATTCACTGCCAGCATCTGGCTAGTCTGCCTGCAAATTCAGGCAACTTCAGCCGAAGCACGTCTGGTGCCTCCCAGATTGGGGAAAGCTGCAATCGCAACAGCATAAATGTGGCTTTCGCATGGCGAGCTAAGGGTTAAGCCGCAGCGAGCCTCTTATCCTATAGATGTAACCCTGCCCACTGGGGAAAGATAAATAACCGACATTAGACTCTTATGAAAAGCTGAGCCACTTGAAATTCCACAGTAGGAGATGGGAATATCCAGTTACACTACCATTTTGGTTACAAAGTGATCGTTATTTTGTTCTAGTACAAAAGTTTAAACCCGCTTTTTTTTCTTCTTCTTCAGACAGTTGTGCAAAGTCAGATGCCACATAAACCCATCACCTTTTGCCCCGGGAGCGAAGGGTGAGCAGGTGACTTAACCGGCAGCTCATTTAGAGAGAGAGAACTGGCACTGGGTCATGCAAAATGCTTCGGAGCTGAGCATTCACAAATTGCACGTGAAGAGCAACGGGCATCCTTCTGGGTCAGTGGTCAGAAACTGCGCTGACTGGAGCTTCACAGCTGAGTCACAGGCCAAGGCGGGCTGAGTTCTCCCATGAAGGCCCATGCTCCTTCCTGAGGCGCAAAAAATATCTCACGTTTCTACACACTGGAATCGAATTTCTAGCTTTCTCAATCTTTCCTCCCCGAGTTGGCACACAACCCAACTCGAGAAAAGAAAACACAAGCATCGTTTGGGCTCTAGGGTTTCCTGATCCCTTGGAGCGTGAGAGTAGCGGGAGCGATAGGGTCTGGACCAGCCCCATCTTTGGATTCAGACTCTTTATGGGCCAAGCATGGTTAGACACGCAAGGAATTTGACTCCGGTACAGCAGCTCTCAGTATACTTCCACCACATTATGTCACACATTCGTAAGGGTTCATTTGCTTTTAGGAGCAACAGCCGTAAGTAGGATAAATTAAAGTTCATCCACAGACCAAGACCTGACAATTTCTCAGTTACACTCTCATGAAATACGGCATTTTTCCTGTTTCTAAGCCCGGGTCCTGACCAAACCAAAAACATACTTTCTGAAAAGTACAGTTTCAACCTCAGCAGCTGCAAAGCTGCGAGACAGTCTGTGATCAGTGGGCCGCGCTGCCCTCAAGGGCAGCCAGCGACCCATCAGCAGATGGAACTTTTCACCGGCTCCACTTTCTTCTCAACGGCTTCTTCTCCGGTCTGGCCATCCTTGCGTCTCTGCTAGCCTCGCTGCTATCTAAACTTCAGTTGGGCTTACTCAGCAGTTACCTTTCCTCCTCCAAGCAGGAGTCTAATTACAAATCACCGAGATCAACATCATTCGGCCGCAAACTAAGGAGCCGTGCACATCTTTAAATTAAATTAAATTAAAATTTAATCCAAGGTCAAACTTGCAAAGCACATTTTCAAAAAAGGACCTGCAATCAGTAAGGTAAATTATTTTTTAATCTTTTTTCTCTAGACTAGAAGTTTCCCAAACAATAACAAGAGGAGGGTGAGAATGAGGTTATCAAGGTTCCCGGATAAACAGAGTCGTGCAAAACAGGAAGACCACGACTGCACTCTTTGCTAAACAGGGCAGAAAGACTGTTTAAACAGCAGAGACGACACGTATGTCTATATATACAGGACACTGATGTTAGATACACACACATGTGCATTTGTATATGTTTCAAGGCAATCGTATGCTACATCCAGTCGGAAAACCTATTAGAAATTTAAGTGATATGGGAGGTTTGGGGTTTGGCTGCTCTTTCCTGCAAAAAGTAAGCAAATTGTTAATATTTCAGAGATACTTCTCAAGCACCAAGCTTTGCGTTATAAGGAGAACTGGATGAATCTCACTTTTAAATATGAGCATTCAGCCTATTTTTAGAGAACTGAATAATCAGATAAATGAAAATATTTACACAAGAGGCATTTGCAGAATATACACACTGGCTATGAAAGATAAAGAAAAATCAACAACGACCACTTACTAGTGTTCGATACCCATCGTAAAATACATTGAATCTGTTTCTTTTCTTTAATTCTTAAGGAGTTTGACAGATAAATTCAGATTTTTGGAACTGGGCAAGTTCATTAAAATGTATTTTGTTCTTTCTCTGTCCTGTTAAAATGCATTACTTTGCACATTTCAACAGTACTAGATATAGAAACATGGGAACAGGTGAGCCAGTGTCAAACCCATGTTAAGAGATGTTTTTCTCTGGGAAGGCATTTCTATTCCAACCCATGCAAGTTCACTATTTAACACTGGACCCACTTTTTTGCTGTTTTAATATACCAAGGTATTTTTCTTCAGAAAGTATTGCTGAAACTGACCCTGCGTCCCACACCTTAAAAAATCAGCCTACCTGAAAAGTCTCCAGGGATGATGTTGGGTGAATTTGTAGCCTCCGTTTCAGTGTAGGACAATGTGGAATCTGAAAGATCTAGGAAGCAGAGGGGGAAAAGGCCCATGTTATTTCCTAAATGGTCAATAATTCTGTTATCACAAGAAGCATTACCACTAGGACTGTGCAACGGTTCAGATTCAGTTCCCAAAATGTGCTCGGGAAGGAGCACGCATGCAGCGCTCGTCTAGCATTTCTTGAAGCAGCTGCATTGTTTCCTGGGGTCACAGGAAACGGTCAGAAGCAGAAGCTTCACGACTGGGGGAAAGACGCAGCTGCTTTAAAAAGTGGCAGACCGGGTCTGTCTTTTTTGCTTGCCAACTTCTTTTTGGAGTCCAATCCAAAACACTGCACAGCCCTGGTTTACGCTGTGAAAAGCTGTTTTGACTTAGTGTGAACCTGCATTATTTTAAACCCTAGTTTATAAGAGCACAATCTGTGAGGACAACAACATGCCTGTTTTCAACAAACAAAGGTTGAAACAAGCTGTGGTTTAGCATGTGTGAACCTGGAGGTAATTGCTGCTTTTTCTGTTCCTGCCTTGTTGCCTGGCTGACTTTTAAGTAGACCTCTTGACAGAACATAGGAAATGAAGTCCTAATCCCGATTGTTCAATATCCCGGCCTCTTTTTAGAGGCAGGAGCAAGTTTATGGAAGTGAGGTGTGACCAACTAACCCCTACCTTTGCAGAAGCATTTTAAGAGGACCTATTCCAGGCCTTTCCAAACATAGAGAGGATGGTTTCTTTCACAGAAAGAACAAAAGAGTAACTCTGGATAGCTCTCAGGACACCAAAACGAAGAAAAAGCGATCATACAGCTGCTTCTGAGAAGCAAATCTTGGGGGTTACCACCCGAGGAAGCTGCCTTCTACTAGGTGAAACCATCAGTCTGTCATGTCCATGGAGATGTGCGATCACAATTCACCATGGTTTTTCTCCTAACCTAACCAGAGGTACCAGTGGCTGATATGAATGAAGAACATGCTCTCTCCAATGCTTGTACACTGGCAGGGTTTGGGCCTCAAAAATAACCAAGATTGAGTGGATCAGACAAGTAGGAACTTGGAGCTCCATGGCTAAGGTTACACTAAGCCTCCAAACAATTCATTGTTACTATACATAATTATCACTATTAAAATTCTTGAAACTGTTTATTCTTGTTTCCTTCCTTCCTCCCCTACAGAGACCAAGAAACCTTGTTTTAACAAGTTAAAAGTCTTTTGTTAGTCTCTCTCACTCCTTCACTTACTCCACTTGAATTAAAAATCTGTTCCAAAATCAATTTATTATTTGTTGGTTTCCTTTCAATCCTGCTTTTTTAAAAAAACAAAAATTCCAATACATCCAAGTTCCTCGTCTACCAAGTACAACCAGTATTAACAGGGTGTCCAAATATTTGTTTCTTGATTTCTTTTTTGGCAAATAAAAAAATCCTCCACAAAAACAAAATAAAACACAGGCGTCACGAAGAGCCACATTTTTCTATAAACCACTTTGTGTTAGACCTGGGACGACTGGCAGTGGCTACCACACTGTTCACTGGTCCTTACATCGACTACTTCTGAATGAAGGTCATGGGAACTTGGGGCCCAACACACTGCTTGTAAGCCAGTATCCACACATGACGGATACACCACATCTTTGAAGCACCTCCTGACTTGGAGGATTTATGGGTACACAGGAAGTTTGGTTTGATGGTCCCATGTGCTGCAGGTCATTTAGATGAAATGGGTGTGATCCAAAAGGAAGTGAACAGCAGGTCCTCAAATTTACCCCAATATATATAAATATAGAATTCAGGTAGCCCTTGAGTTACATAACGGAGCCTATCCATCACAGTCATAACTTATGATGGTCATAAAGCAGGTCATCACGTAACCAACCAATTTTACAACTTTTCAGCAGTTGTTCAGCTAACCACCACGGTCAATAAGCGAATCTGTAATCATTAAATGAATGCCACAGTCATTAAGTGAACCAATGGTTTGCTCTGGGTCAGTTTTACCAAAAAGTAAATGCCAGTTTTTGGCAAAAACATTGTAAAATGTGGTCATGTGACCACAGGA
Organism: Acrochordus granulatus; assembly: GCA_032468055.1. Lineage (NCBI taxonomy): Eukaryota > Metazoa > Chordata > Lepidosauria > Squamata > Acrochordidae > Acrochordus > Acrochordus granulatus. The sequence goes on along the minus strand of JANHZU010005134.1, from coordinate 507,784 downwards.
TGCTGCAAACTGCCATAAATGCGGACTGACTGCTGAGCACCCAAAGTGCCATCACATGACAGTGGGAGAGGGAGGCACCCCGACATCAGAACTTGGAATCCGGATCGTAAATACCTCCAGGTAGATCCATCAGAACTTTGAACGGCTGCTAAATGACAGGTCATAAATCAAGGACTATCTGTAGTCTCTCTGTACCATCCCTGGCAGAAATTCCACCGGTAAGTCCCTGATTGGCACCTGACTAATAATCCATCCAACAGCCACTTCTGTTTCGCCCTGACCAGAAGTCTCTTCCTGGTGGGCAAGAGCTGGGAATCCTGAGACAACTTCAACAATTTCAATTCCTTCTGAAAGTTTTGCACAGGAACCCTTTGGCCAACCGAGCCAAAGAAGCAGTGCAACCAGTGAGCACTTCCTACTTCTCAGGGGCCTAGGAACCTCCTTCACTGGGGAGGGCAAACCAACTTCAGACCTCTCCCGTCCTGCTCCTGGCTTCATTCCATCTGCCTAACTTCGCTTTAATCCAACTAAATGCTCATCCACCTTCAGCGCCTTCAACGCAAAAAGCCAACGGCCGAGGCAGGCAAGTTTTCTGTTGATGCCTAGGTTGAAATGCTTAAATGACAATATGTATTTTGGAAGGCTCCTCCAGTTTTAAGTAGATCACGTTTTTCTGCCTTGCTCCTTTGACCACGTTCTCTGATGCTTAAGAAAACAAAACAGAAGAGTTGCAAGGGGAGAAAAGGAATTCTTCTCAGAGGGCAGTCTTTAAGATAAGGTTGCCACCATTTCTCCCAGGAGCCTCCTGCATTTCCCTCCATTAACAGATGTAGAATTACTGAGAGTTGAGATTTGTCCTTTACCATTGTAAGATCTAAGGGGGGGAGCAGAGAGGCAAAAGGACAGAGATGTCCACTGGGGATGATTAAAAATTTCAAGGTAGCAGCCACAACAGTGCAATCGAAGCTTTGCCTGGTATTTATGTGTCATCTGTAAGGCACAAAAAAACCAGAGTAAGTTTAACCTCACTGTCACAATGGCCAAATGGGAAATAATGACACGTTCATGACAATATCAATATCCTACAACTTACATCCTTGCATCGGACACCAAGAGGCAGGTCCCTTTCTGTATTTCAGTGTCACTGCAGCCTCTTGGTCCCATCATTAATTTTTGGACACACAACTTAAAGGCCCTTGGCTTAGGAAAAGCACACACGCAACTCTAATTTTGTCTGTTCTGTGAATTCAACCAGTTGTGGTTTATTCAGTAAAGTAGCTGACCAAGCATGTGCCTTGAACAACATACCAACCTGCCCTCTCCAGTTTATCCCTGAACTTTGTGGAAACATTGGCAGGGTGACCTTCACCCTTCTAAGCTTGTTCTGAAACTTTTTACTAGCGTCGTATTTGGTTCTTAAAGGAGGGTGAGAGATTTGGGTGGCACTCAAATGTCTGCTCTGATAGATCTGGTCACAGCTCAGCTGTTGCCCTTGAGACGTTCTCTGAGAAGCAGCAGGAGGGGAACCTAGTGAGAACCATCATGAGGAAAAAAAGCTAATCTCTCAAGTCTTGTATCATCTTCTCTGAAACCTTGAATTCAGAGCCCAAAGAAAGCATCACAGATACCTAATCCACAAGAGCAATGGCAAGAGAGACAGAAGTGCTGGATTGTTGGAAAGAGTGTCTTGAGAAACACAGTCTGCGCAGAAATAAGCTATTCTTCCTGAATTGCCTAAGAAACCTCGGTTGATTTTTAGCTTCTGGGTAAAAGGTATTTTGCCTGAACTTACTCTAATGCTGAAACAAGATCAGCAATAAAGTGAGGAGGCCTGCTTGTTTCTTGAAATCAGCTTTTGACATGCTGGTTTAGATAATCCAGTCTCTGCCAGGACTTTTGTGTCCTGATCCCTGGACCAGACTTGACCATGGTCTTCTTATTGAGTTTGCAATATATGTGTAACACCAAGTTTGATCCAGGATAGTCAATGATCTGATTACATCCTATGGGGCATTCTGCATGATCCATGACAACTCTGTACAAGCCCTTCATGCCTAGGTTTTGCATCACTTTACATTATACATACACAGAGAAAAGGCAAAACTTTCTTCTGGAAAAGAGCCAAAAGTTGCCAAAATACATGTCTCCAGTTGTGAACATGAGTCGTAAGCTACTCTTACTTCTGCTTAGTAAACTGCAGTAGAAAAGTTTAGGTGGAGAACATACTTACTCAATGGCTTTTGCTCATCCTTTGGAGACAGCCGGGAATAAGGAGGGGGTGGTGATTCTGAAAAAGAAAAAGACAAATGAACATCATCCAAGTTTCCAAAAAATTGGTTTCCATCCCAATGAAGTCACTTCTAGAGGAACAAAAGGTAAAATGTTGATCAGAAGCTCCCATGTATGACTTGGAAAAGATACTAAAGTTGACAGAAAGCCACAGTGAAGTTCCTTTGCCATGTTACAGGCCTAGATGAATGCATATCTCATGAGCAGATGACTTTCATGGGCCACAACTAACCTCCATCAAGGTACCCATGCTTGACTGACCCAAAACTTTAGATTTAACTAAATTGATGTAGGATATCCATGGGTTAGCCTTTTCTAGGAACCCTAACATTGTCTTAGCATGTTCTATCAACCAGACCATAACGTTCAGTCATATGTGCTCTACTTGTCCTTTGTGCAATGCATATGATACATCTGTTACACAGTATTTTGTTGGATCTAGCCATCAGACATGCCTTAAAGCAGCCATATGCAACCATGGCAACTTTAAGATGTGTGGACTTCAACTCCCAGAATTTCTCAGCCAGTGGATGAGAGATTCTGGGAGTTGAAGCCCACACAACTTAAAGTTGCCAAGGTTGGACACCCCTGCCTTAAAAGAGTCTAATGATTGCAATCTTCACGCTCATTTACTCAAGAACAATCCCATCAAATGCAACAAGATTTTAGTTGGCCAACTGCAGGTCTGATTCACCCTGTAGTTAGTTTTCCCCATGTTAATTGAAAAGACAGTCAATTAATTTAGAACTTTTTCATCAATGTGCCTAGACAATGACAGACTTATGAAAACTGGCTGATTTCAAAGTACCTTCTTCACAAAACAATGTTCCCAGCAATACACATTTAGGTACACAGAAAACAATTGACATTGTTTTCAATCAGTAATGGTGTGTTCACATACTAAATTAAGGCACAGTTCATTAGATACGCAGTCTTAGTTTGGGCAATGCACTAAATCCAGACCTAACAAATTGCATCATGGTTTACGACAATGTGTGAATCCAGTAAGTGCCATTTCTCTCCTTTCAAGAACCTTGATTTTGTTGTTGTTGTTCAGTCGCGCAATTGTGCCTGACTCTTCACGACCCCATGGATTGCATTACGCCAGCCCTCTCTGTCCCACACTGCCTCCCGGAGTCTTCCCAAGCCCACTCCCATCACACTGACAATGCTATCTATCCATCTCATGAAGGGATCTGTAATTGGGGTCCACAGTTCCAAAAGCCATCAGCTAATTCAAAGGACTACAAGTTCAAGAGTTGGCTTTGCATAACACACAACCTAAATGTACTGAGCTAGAGGATATCTATATTGTGCAAACCCAACCAGCAGGTCTGATTGATGGTTCAGGTGTTTTAAGAATCTATGTAATTCAGCTAATTCAGCAAACCATGTATTATTGCATTGTGTAAACGCAGCTCAGCGGGAACTAAAATAGTCAAAACTGACTTCCAAATAAAACTGGTTTAACTCTGAAGCAGAAACATTCCTAACAAGACTGTCACTTTTTTGGCAAAGCAACGCTTCCTCCGGACATGTCCAGCAACGCTAAAGACAGCCAAAACTTTCCTCTTAGGTTTCTGTGCATCTATTACAAGGAACAGTGTATTTGGTGTTGCAGTAATACTCAAGGGAAAGAATTCCATCACTCCCGATAGGAAAGATACAAAAGAGTGAATTCAGAGCATAACAGGAAGAATTGGTATTACAAAACAAACAAACAAAAATGAAGGAAAGCTTTTCCCCTCATCAACATACAGCACAAGAAAAAAAAGGGAATTGCTCAAAGCAACATGAGGATCTTTGAGGCTCTCCCTCCTCCCACTTTTAAATGACATAGGAACAAATCAAGAGGTGAAATGCAGCTCCCTCCCTGCCCTCTCAGAAACAGGCTTATGAGACTGAGACGAGCCTGCATCCAAGAAAATTCTTCCGGGATTTTTACTCAGTTCCAGAGCTGATTGAGTCCTGTTGTTGGAGAAAGAGCAAAATTCATAAAAATCAAGACATTCAGGCTCAGGTAGCTGGTTCTTCTTCTCCTGTACAGGTTTTGCAAGTTTTACAAACACGTTTGTAAAATGAGAAAAACCTCACTTGCCATAAAGATCCAGGTTTTAAAAAAGAGGTGCTACCACTTTAAGACAAGCAGTCAGATGCAAGGGCCAGTCAAGCTGGCGCCAACCAAATGCAAACTGCATATTATCACCACTTCTTCACCTAAATAGTTGGCTGCGGGGGGAGGAGAAACTCCTTCACAAAGAAGGGGGAAAGCTTTCGAAGCACAACTTGAAAATGATCTCAATTGAAAGGGGAAAATGCCAGACCCAAAGAGGGGGATTTGTATATGTGTGTTTCTCTGTAATTCCCGCCTCCTTTTGCCTGAAGAAACTAGTGATTTTCTGTCCCCTCCAAAAAAAAACAGCTTTTTTAAAAAGTTACATCTCCTTTGTTATAATCAAGACCACAGTAATTTTCTGGATACAGTTACCACAAGGAGGTCTCTGCTTTTTAAAGGAAGGCAGAAAAAGCCACAATGTTACAAGGGGTTTCCTGGGACTGAAGGCAGCAGGGTGTGGATCCTCCAAAGTTTTGAGAAGTTTTAAAAGGCTGAGAAAGAAGTGAGGGGTTGGTCTTCCAAGCTCAAGTCCTTGGGGATCCTCTACTACTTTTGGCCACCTTCCAAAAATGCAAAGCCAGGTTAAGGGCCCCTTGCTGCCCAAGCAAGGGAAGATGGCAAGGGCTGGTCGGTCTGCCTCCCCTCCCCTCGGCCACCGCAAGAGGCTTAGCCCTGCTCCGCTGAGCAGCAACTATTCTGCTCAGGCCACACCATCAAGGGGAGGCTGGTCTGCCTGCTGGGAAGGCTTTCAAATCTGCTCCAAGGGTGATCCAGCATGGGGAAAGCACCTTTGGGGAGTTTTGGCTGAGCTCTGCTTTCCAAACACACCTCTCCTTCACTTTGCTTGCCCTCATGCAATGTGCAGGAGAAACTTGCAACAGAGCAAGCAAAACAAACAGAATTTTTTTGGGGGGGCCAAGAAAAGAATCTAAGTGTACATTACAGAGAGGAGTTCCTTCTGGATTCCAAGCTTTCATTTATGGGTCTCCTCTTACCATCCAGCCTGGAATCTAACAGATCCCATTCCCACAAAACTGAAAGTTGCCCCTCACCCTCTCCCTGGAAACTGGTTGCTTTCTTCCTTTTAATTCCAGCCATTGATATAAAAGTTAACTCCTTGCTGGCTGGCATCCAGCCATGGCTGCAGGTTTCCAACTGCTTTCTCTCAGGAATTTGAAAACAGTGCCAAGAAGGGGACCACAGCACCAACCATTCTTCACATAGCATGCAAATAAACACAAGCCTTACTCAAGTTTCTAGATTTTACATAAATAATACTTTGCATTTCAATGCAACGTCCAAGCTCAGAGCTCATTTAACGCATGAACCAACTAGATACCTCACAAGAATCCTGCAATGCAGAGCTGGCCAGCAAAGTTCAGAGATTCCTTCATCATACTTCAACCACCAGGTTTCACCTGTGTCAAAGCCTGTGTATTGTGCAAAAGAAGGAAACTGGGGTGGCCACCCAAACATTGCTGAGTCAGAGACACAGGAACCAAACCAGCTGGACCAGTGATGAGGGATCCTAGGAATTGTGGTTCAGCAACATCTGGATGACCACAAGTTGTTGATCCTCATGTAAAGTATTGTCTACTGCCAGACTAGGCTGAATAGAATTCCCATCAGCCTGTTAATACTTTTTCGGATAAACTCTTTATGCCAGGTCCTGTACAAAACAAGGCAGTGTCAAAATTCTTGGCCAAAGCAGAAAGATGGGATGGAGAGAAAAGTGATTTCCCCATTTGTGGAGAGATAGAACAGAA
>JANHZU010005134.1:475972-486966 GCA_032468055.1 Acrochordus granulatus | reverse complement strand
TCGGGTATGCCGTCCCCCAGCCCTTTGGCCCAAGCGGAAGACCCCCTGCGCCTTCCCAGCCGGGCTTCCATCCCCGGATCTTGCCCTTCGCTGCCCGGGGAGATTTGCTGAAAGGGGGCGAACGCCTCGAAGGCACAGCGTTATCTCCCCCGCGGCCCATTATCCGCCGCTGGCTCCAGCGGGGTGGGCGTCGGCGAGCAGCCCCAGCCAGGAACCGGCAAGCCTCGGCTCCGGGAAAGGCCGGGAACCGGGCAGCCTTATCTGGGCCGGCCGGCGTGATGGAGCGCCTGGCGTCTGTCTGGGGGCCCCCGCGTAACCCCACCGGAATGTGGAGGGCGGCAGAGAGCCCGGCCCGTTGCCGCCGCTGCCATCTCGCCGCCCGCCTCGTAACAAGCGCGGGGTCCTCTGGACCACCCTCTTCCTCGGCCTCCTTGCGCTTTCACAAGGCTGGGGAGGGGCTTCCTTCCCCTCCCCGACCAGAAGCATCCCCCCTCTGTCTGCCAGGCCTGAAGTTCCGCAGCCCATCCTCCCTCCTGGAGCCCCCCACCCGCTCCCCTGTCCAGACATCCAGGAGACGGGCTGGCGATAAGAGCCTTCCTCTCTCCTCTGGCTCTGCTCCTCCGCCAGCTCACTCGGGGTCGGGAGACTCCCCATTTGCTCAAGCAGGGCTACTCCCCTCCTCCCCACCCTCTGGTCCCAGACAATAACACCCTCCCCCTGGAAGGAGGCTGCCTAGGAAGAAGAGAGGGGAAGGTTGTTAGCTGGTTTCCACGTCCAAAGAACAAGCACTTTCTCTGTGCAGCCTTCCTAAAACTGGTTCATGGGAGCTCCATTGTCCAACTGATGCTCAAAAGTGGGTCTTGTGCTTCCCCCTGCAGTGCCTGAAGAGGTTTGTGGACGGCCTCACACCCCTGCGGCAGCCTCAGGTCTCCGCTGAGCCGTCCTGCCCAGCCCGGAGGGGCAACGGCAATGCCACCTTTCCGCTTTCCCCTTCTGTTCCTGCCCAAAGGCACTGCCACAGTGCCAAAATCTCTTAGGACTTGTCATAGGATTGTATAAAAGATTTTTACTCCCTTGCAATTTTCAACATTTTTTTCACTGATTTCCAGCATTTACTTCTGGTTTCTAGCAAAAAAGTGCCCACTCAGTATAACGGATTTGTTTAACAACTGCAGCATTCACTTCATAACTGAGCTTAATGATTGCAGCCAAAAATATTGTAAAACTGAGTCTGTCATATGGTGATCCACTTAACAGCTGCAACGACTTACAATTGTAATCCCAGGCTCAGTTACAGTTATAAGTCGAGGACTACCACAGCTGTCCTCTCTTCAGTCGACTCACCATGTTAGGTACACATTAACGCCTTTTCTTGTATCGTGTAAATGTTCATCCTGTGAAGAAAGGACATGAGTTTCATTGTAGGCCTCAAAAGGTTCATATTGAATTGTCACGCAACTTGCCCAGCTATGCTGTGGTTTGTTTTACTTGGGAACTCAGCCACTTGAGAAGCCTAGTACTGTGTTTTTAGTATAGAACAATGATGGCTAACTGTTATCATGTGTGATCCAGGCTACCCTCACTCGTTTCGCAAAACTATTGTTACAAGCAACTTAGACGGACACATCAATCCAATTATACTTCAAACATGTTGGGCACAATTTGTGGGCTCCGGCATCTATGACAGTCACAATCTTGGCAACTTCATGACATGTGAACTTGAAGTCCACACACCTTAAAGTTGCCAAAACGCTAGTCCATGAGATGACCTCCCAGGGGCTGAGGGTCGGAATCCATGTCTCCAGACGTGCAACACTTGCAGGTGCCCTCAAGGATGACCCACCGTGTCCAAGAGTAGTGATGATTAATTCTTTTTGCCGAAGGGCAGATATATTCAGACCCTCCTGTGCCCTAGAAGGGTCCCCCAAAGGCTTTTGAGGTTGCCCTTGGTCCAGAAAGCCTTTGTTTTTTAAATAATACCTTTAATAAGTTTTAACAACATACTGTAAAAGACAAACTAACATAAAAGGAAATAAAATGACAAAAGAAATTAAAATGACATTAAAACATCAAACAAACATAATAAAAACGACCTCCGACTTCTTTTAGCTCCCATTATTCGTCCCAACTCCTGCCAATCTAACAATTCGAAAGCATGTAAAAATGCAAGGAGATCGATAAGCATTACCTTGGTGGGAAGGAAACAGCACCCATGTGCCTATATACCATACCCATGTGTATAGTCATGCCGGCCACATGTCCACGGAAGCATCTTCGAACAATGCTGGCTCTCCTGGTTGTGAATCGGAAATGAGCATCGCCCCTTAGAGTTGGACCTGACTGCCTGGGGAAACCTCTACCATTATTTCATCCTAAAACCTGGTATTCACTGAATATTTTCCTCTTAACTTCACATAAAAGACAGTAAGATATCAAATGTAAATAACCTTATATTTAAACAGCTGCAGTATTTCTCTGGTCACGTCCACTCTTATCTTCAAAATCCAAAGTCAGAAAGTTGATTCTTCTCTTTATCTTGCAAAAAATCCATCCATGGCCTTCAGACTGCGTGTAACGTTATCAACTTATTGTCTCTGAGCAAAGCAATCTGCCATCTCAGCCCCATTCATTTCCAAGTCCATTTCTCCATCCTTGGTCCAGTAAATCTTGGCTGCCTGTCCTAACTTGGAGCCAACTCCCGGGCTAAGTCTTCTGTCCCATAAATCCAGTGAGTTAAAGCCGGAGCTTCCACGAGAAAACTCCCCAGCAATTCAGAGTCTTTGAAAAGTTTAAAAAAATAATCAGAGAGCAACGCCGACGAACAGCGAAGGGGCTTACTGTGCAAAGACAGGAGAAGAGGTATGAAATAAACTTGGCCAATGGCCTTCCACTCTGCAAACAAGATCTGATCGACCTTGGCTGCAAAATCCTATTGACTGACTTGGAATATTCCATTGATTTCTCTACGAATCTAGGCCTGGCCTGCTTTATTGTAGCTTTTGGCAACAAAAGCGTTTTTGGGGGTGCCAGATATGATCCGAGATTTCTTTGCCACAAAGGAGCCTCGCTTCTTCCAAGCCTCTTCCTCCTCTGCTGCTTCTGCTCCTGTTCTTCTTCTTCCTCTGTGCATTTGCCCAACTCAGCTGCCAAAAGGCTTGACACAGCATGCCGTTAAAAATGCAGACTTTTGAATTCCAAACTTTCACTCAAAGAATAATTTATGTTTGCACGGTGGAAAGTCCACTTTCCCATGCCAATGGAGACAAAAAGAATATCTTTACAAAAATATATCAGCAACACGAGAGGGGTCTGTGCCTGCTGGCATTTTTCATGGGGAAGGAATCTTGGCTGTGCTAGTGCAACATCTTGACAACGACACCAGCTATTTTTTCCTGGAATTTAATGAACTCACAGGCAGGAGGGAGAATTGAGCACCCAACTAAGAGAGGGCAGAGCCTGGAAGGCACCTTTTGGCTCACCTGGGCTCTTATCCAAGCGCCCTTCGAGTGGCACTGAAGCCTTTTTCTTTTCCATGCCCCGGAGTGCCCTTTTCATCTGGCTCCCAAACTTTTTCTGGTCACGCCCACCTAAGTATCTCTGAAATCCCATTAGGATTTACTGCTCATTGTTTTTAACGAACTTGAAAAACATCATTATTAATAACTCATTCTCAAGTTGCCCCTTGAATAATCAAATTGCCCCCTGTGGGGCATGTGCCCCTTGTTGGGAACTACTGATTTCTGGGTGAAGCTGGCCTGACTATTTTGTCGGAACTGATGCAACCTGGTTTTCCATTCAGGGTGCTGCCTCAAACCAGGTGGATGTGAGAGCAAGTTGACCTCTCAGGTTGGGTCAGCACTTCAGGGTAGGCCAGCTGTGATGGTCCGTGGGAAGGTCCTTGGAAGACAGGAGGAAGTCCCACAGCCAAGGAAAGTCACAGAGGCAGCTCAGTCTGCAGGTGGGGGAAAAGCACCGGAAGCGATGCAGAAGGGACCCTCCTGAATTCTGCAGAGATTAAAAAGGAAGTGCAAGATTCTGTTTAATGCAGCCTTACAATAAAGATAGCGCTACTCCTCCTGGTTGTGCTTCTTGTCTGGACTACAGGTAGTCCTGGACTTACGACTGATTGCTCACTGACCATTCAAAATTACGATAGATCTACCTGGAGGGAATTTAAGACCCAGATTCAAAGTTTCAGGGGCCACTCCCCACCTCGGGCACACAGCAACCTCGGTCTGCATTTACAGCCATTTGCAGCGAATCACTTTTGTGTGAGATGGGCAACCATTTAAATAGGATAAATAACTAAAACAAACAAAATTTCTCACTTTAGTATTCCTCCCTCAATCGATTTGGTGGACTTGGCTGCGTCGGTGGGCCATCCACAAGGAGAGTCAGACAAGGCAAAGTGGCAGCTGTGACTGCATGATTGAAGTCCTTGCACTGCTTTATGGATGGAACACACATAAAAACGGGGAAGGCTCCAACCATTTGGCTCAGGCTCCCATTCTCGTTATTACTGACATTCTGGTTGTGTTCTTGATCTGTCCCTGCGTGAGGTGTCCCGAACACCAGCCAGAGGGCCCCCCAAAATCCTCACCAGCAACCCTATCTGCATGAAATGGAGTTCATTTTGCCTCCCTTTGGAGATGGGATCCAAGCAAGTGTGCCTGTCAGACTCCAAGCAGATCTGGATGGCAATAGTACACCCTTTGGCGGAAGCCCAAAATTTGGTCCAATGTTGCATCTGGAATATCTCCCTGCCTGGGGGTGGGAAGCTGCCTCCTTTCCTTTCTTCTGCTGTGGGGTGGAGTGGGGGACTAGTAGGGCTGCCAAAGTCCTGCGCCTTCTACGAGGCAAACGTCTTTTCCCGACTGCCCTTTTCCAAAGAGAGCTCAGGATCAGGATCTGCAAAGGGTTCAGCAGGTGCCGGAACAGCAGGCAGCTTCAACCAGCCTCAGGGCCACCAGTGGAAAGAGGATGCTATGCTCGCAGGCAGGCAGGCAGGCAGGCAGACTGACTGGCACACAAACACAGATCCAAAGTCATCTGGGGAATAAGCAGTACATTTGGAAACAACAGGGAAGAAAAGAGAGGGGGGAAAGAAACAAGAGGGAAAATTAGAAGTCAGGATCTTAAACAGGAAGCGCCAGGCGTCAGGACAGGCTGGCGATAAAGGGAACTGTGCCGAATACACAAACAAGCCGAGCTCGAATGGAGGCCAGCAGGCAAAGGACCCCTTGGCTGATGTCCCCACCATTGCAGGCTGCAAGACGGAGGTGGGACTGCGCAACAGGCCAAGGGAGGTCAGGCCAGGTCTTGGGTAGAGTGGTAGATGGGCTGAAGATAAACCCCCACATTGGGCTGAAGCTGAAGCATCAGGGATGGTGAAGAGCGCATGTTGCCAGAAAGGAAAGGGTCATGGGAGACAACCTTCTTCTGGGGGCTGCAGAGGAAGGCAAGGGGGTCCGCGGGAGTCAGTAATGTCAAGAGGGCAACCATGATTGTCCAAGCAAAGCCCCATCCCTGGGAAGGGCACGTGATGTTTCTTCTTCAATGAGCAGAAACGGTTTTAATTTGACATAGTTGGATGGATTGCAAATATTCCCAGGGATTCTCTGGTGATTTGATGCTTTTTGAACTATTTTTTTTCTTTTGTTTTAATAAAATAAACAGTGAACTCAATTGGAAATGAAATGAAAAAACTGTTTGACAAATATTTAAAGCAGGGGTAGAAAGCATTTTTGGGCCAAAAGTCACCTTTGGCCTTTCAGGGCATAAACTGGGGAGTCCAAAATATGCACAGGGCAAAGTTAAAAACTAAACTTACTTAAATCCAATTAATTAACGTCTCATTGATTATTGCTTGTTACTGCACTCAACTGTTTTTCCAGTTTTATTTTTACCTGGAATAAGTGTGTGAAAACAGACAGGGATCCTTCACAGACCCCATTCCACTGACAATTCTGCGAAACATCCTGTGGCCGAAACTGGGTTTCAGCTTGAAACCAACGCAAAGTCATTCTCTTAATTCAGACCATCTGAAAAAAAAGAAGGAAGGAAAGAAAGAAGGGAAAGCCTCGCTTTCTCAAGAAGCTGCAAGTCAGCAATTTCCAGCTGAACGTTTCCTTTGAAGGTTTCGCTTGTTTTTTTAAGACTGGCCGCTCCGAGATTGGCTGCCGGCTGCTCAGAGGAGCTGGAAAGTCGATGTCTAGGTATAAAAGGAAAAATAACAGTCATAATCTAAAGAGGATGAAGAGGTGACGGAGAACAAAGCCAAACAAATTTTGTTAGCTTGAGGGTCCCCCCTTGGATGGTATCAAAACAAGGGGGGGCTACAGCTTCAATACAATTGCAGCTAGGAACTTCTTGATTTTCCCCCAGTCCTGGCTGAGGGCCAGTTGATGCTGCGCAAAGAAGTCCCAGCAGAAAACGTTGGTGCCGGGGCTGTACGCAAGCGGGAGCGGCCATTTGAAATGGATAAAGCCAGCCTAGGCAGATCCCTGGTTGGTCTTCCTTCCTTTTCCCTCTTGCTCTTCCTTCATCCATCCACGGACCGGTTTGGGCAGGAGATAAAAACAGTTCAGAGGTCAGCCACAACTTGCGAACAAAGCTTGCCATTCACACAGCGCACCGTTGTTCTGGGTGGCCATGTCCGCACCGGGGATGGTGCTCTGAAGCTGGAGGAGAGACATTTGTGAGAAGCTCCAGAAATACTCCCCGAGGCAAGGAGAACCCGTGGGGCGAGGCCTCGTGGAAACAGACCCCAGCCAAATCACGGAGCTGTTCACACACGTTCCACCAAGGCTCGATCAAAGAGGTGTGAATGCAGACTCTAACTCTGCAGAAGGACAGCAAAGTGTTCGGCAAAAGGGAGGTGTTTACGGTCACATCCATCGTCTGGGTGACTCCGAATCAGGATTTCCCAACTGCGGCAACTTCCAGGCGCCGGGACGTCAACTCCCGGGATTCACCAACCAGCACGGCTGGCTGAGAAATTCTGGGAATTGATCCACATGTGTTAAAAGTTGTCAGCGTTGATTTAAATCAACAGCAGTTCTGTCCAGTTCTTTAAAGAAGCCTCTATGGGGTGTGTACACATCGAAAACTTCAAAACGGCAGCCACAACCGCACGTTTGAGGTTCCCTCCGTTTTTAACTTGAGTTCCAATTCGTGTCGAAAAGGACCCCACAGGCACGGCTGCCATCTTGACTTTTCTGACCCGTGGACGTTCCTGCATCTCCTTTCAACCTCTTCACTCCCGGCTTCTCAGCAAAGACCGAAAAGCCGTTTGGCAAGTTTGGCTGCTAGGCAGACTTTGATATCACCGAGATTTGATATCACCGAGATTTGATATCACCGACCCAGGACTGACATTCACCTAATTCACTTTTAAAACATCGGCGAGGTGGTTAAAATGCGATTTGTCCAGCTAACGCGGAAAGAACGACGGAAAAGTGTCCTCGTTCACTGCCTCTGTACCACTGTCATAATCCCTGCTGTAATCAAAAGTGTATTTTCGTGATATCGAGGCTGCTTTGCCGAACCAACAAGAAGCATCCAACTTCACCGAGTCGTCCAAACACAGCCGGCTTATAATGGCCCCAAATCACCACTTTGCTGATCTCCTCTCCAGACCACATCGAAGAGGCGCTGCTGGGAAAGCCAGCACGCCGCAAGTCCAGGCGGGCGGGCGGCTCCCTTTGTCTTGCTCCATTCGTAACGGCGAACGGAGCCAGCCGTGACCCAGGGGACCCCTGTCAGGAAGTGAGTCAGTTATTCGACCGGGGTTGGGGAACGGAGCTGCTTCCCCTCGAGGGAGGTAAAAGAAGCTGCCCCGATGCTTTGGGCATCACCACGTGCCGCACTTCAGTACCTAACGCGGCAAGATGGGTGGACTGGGATGGAGGTGGCGGATGCCCGTGTGGTGGTCGCTCCAGGAAGACGAGAGCGGATGGCACTATTGAGGTTGGACAGAAGATTCTGAGATACTGTTTGCCTTCCACGGCCAGAGAGGAGCTTTTTCAACTCAGCTGTCCCTGCAATCATGAAGACAGGTAGTCCTTGATGTACGGCCGTTCATTCAGTGACCATTTGAAGTTACAACGGCAGTGGCCTACACCTGGTCCTCCCACTTACGACTGCGGGTTATGTGATTGAAATCTGGATGTTTGGCAACTGGCGGGTCTTGACGACAGTTGTGGCGTCCTGGGATTATATTTTCACCCTTTGCAATTTTCCAAAATGGTTAAGGTAGCCAGCTTCTGCCAAGCAAAGTCAACGGGGAAGTGCGCGATTCGCTTAACAACCATGGCCGAAAGGTCATAAAATTGGTTGCAGTCATGTGATGCCTCACCTAAAGACTGGACTACTTAACAATGAATCTTCTAGGCTTACTAAGGGAGTAAGCTGGGGACGACCTGCAAACCGCAAACTGTGCTCAGGTCATTTGCGAACAGGCTGCGATGTCGCCCCAGTTCTTCTCCATTCAACTTTCTAAGATTCACACGTCTCTGCTTGCAACTCAATGAGGGCAGGGCTGGCAGTTCGATGCCCTCCAGTTGCCCTGGGATTAAAATGTGTTGGGAATTTCGCAAGTTTCACGTTGAACATGTCTAGAAGGCATCATGTCGGGGAAGGATAATCTAGATCAGTGGTCGCCGCTTGTGACTTATTTCCCAGTGAGCTTCAATGAGCAAAGACAACGGGGGAAGCCAGACTTGCTTAAGAACGGCATGATTCGTTTAAGGACTGTAGTGATTCAGCTAATGGTCACGGCAAAAAAGGTGGTAAAATTGGGCATGGCTGGCTTAACGACCGCGCCACTTAGCAACGGAAGTTCTGATCCCAATGGCGGTCATAAGTTAAGGACGACTTGTAAAACTTTTTATTGAGCATCATCACATCCTGGCTCTTGGCCATGCGCGCCAGCGTTCCAGCCACAGACACCTTCTGCAGGGCCTTTTCCACCATGTGCAAACTTTCCACGCTAGCAAGCTGATGCGCTCTCCCACCCGCCTCGACGTCAGCCCCCTCCCAAAGGTCGACGTCCTGTCTCCAGCCTCAGGCTGTCCAAACAACCCGGCCAGAAGGATGAGAGGTGAAGAGGCTTTTTGCTGTCCATCCCCAACTACCTCAGGAAGTGCTTGTGGGCCCCCTGCCGCTGCCGTAGCCGGACCCCGCAGACCACTCAGGCACACACACACGCAGCCGCTCCCCCCCCCTCTGCGGGGTGAAGGCAGCCAGTCCTGCCGGCTCAGAGAAGCGGCCAGAGCCTTGTCTGCAAGGAGCCCCCCTTCGGGAAGAGGGGCCCGGCGGAGCCTCTTTTCCACCCCTCCATCCTGGGGGCCCCCCTCCCCGAGGATCTCTGGAGCCACCTCCTTCTGCACCCAATTAGTCTGAGGCTTTGGACAAGGGCCAAGCCCGCCCCCCAAGCGCACGCAGTGCCAGAGGAAAGAAGATTAGAAAGGGATGGGATCCGCTGGGTTACGGTTCCCCTCTTCAATTACTGAGCTCTTCCTCTGAGAAGAAGCATCTTGGGGCCAGAACTGGAAAAGCCCAGGAGGGGGGCGGTTCCCATGGTGGGGAGAAGGAACCGGAGAGAAAGTGAGAAAGGCGGCGGCGCGGCAGCCTCTGGATGCCCTTGAGGGATCAGCACCGTGGCAGGGTCAGGGCCCTAGGGCACTCCACAGGTCTCTTCGTCCCCCTCCCTCCCTCCTCCCTCCCTTCCTCCCTCCCTCCCTCCAAGTTCCCTCTTCTTGTTGTTCAACTCGTCATACCTGGTCTTCAGACAGCTGGACGTCCAGGTTTGCAAGGACAAAGCTGGACCCCAGAGGCTGCAGGCAGTGATCTCCACGGGACGTGGTCAAAAAAGTCAAGAGTGGCCATAGCTGGGCGACCACAGCCCCACTTGTTTTCTACCTGCACCCTGCAGCAGTGGAGCTTCAATTTATCTGAATGTAATTTCATTGCTACAAAAAGATAAAATGAGATAAAAGTGGGAGCTGCTGAGAGCTCAGTTAAAATGGGAGTGATATAAATGTTTTAAATAGAAAAATAAACTTACAGACGACCTGGTTAAAGATAAATGTTTCCATTTGCAGTTGCGTCCGGCTGCGTGGGGCAGCTCATCTCCATTCACAGCCGAGGGAGCCGGCGTTGTCCAAAGATGCTTCCGTGGTCATGTGGCTGGCTGGCATGACCAAGGTGCACAGGCGCCGTTCCCTTTCCCACAGAAGGCGGTAGCTATTTACCTACTTGCATTTTGCGTGCTTCCGAACTGCTCGGTAGGCAGGAGCTGGGGCAAGTGACGGGAGCCACCCCATTAGTGGGGCTGGGGTCCCGAACTGCCAAGCCCCACATCTTATCCGCTAGGCCACCGCAACCACTCTCTGGCTAGCCCGGTGTTTTCCCATCCTGCTACTCTAGCATGTGTAAACTTGAATTCCCAGAATTTCCTATCAGCCACGCTGCCATTCCTCCTGCTGGCTGGGAATTGTGGGAATTGCAGTCCACACATAATAAGGTCGTGAGATGGAAGAACACTGAGCTAGATCAACCTGCATCACTTCTGCGATAGAGAAATTAAGATCTCTGCAGTCGCAGAGGGTTCAGCTGAGCCAGAAACCACAGTCCTTTTCTCTGGAGATGAGATGAAAATAGCAAGCAAAAGGATGAGGGTCTGTACCTCACCTTAAGCTGTGGTTTGCTTCAACAATGGTTCATTGAACAATTTTTGGTTGGGTGGATGCATAATACTGAGTCATAAACCCTGATTTACAAAACACCCAACAATATAAAGTCTAAACCAAACCAAAACAACTTGTGGCTTCAATAGGATATCTGCCTTCAGTGGTTGAGAAGAGAGAAATCACAAGGAAAGACCAAGATATGATGCTAATTTGAGGTACTTCCTACTCAAATACAGAAGGAAGGAAGGAAGGAAGGAAGGAAGGAAGGAAGGAAGGAAGGAAGGAAGGAAGGAAGGAAGGAAG
>JANHZU010005134.1:428804-444817 GCA_032468055.1 Acrochordus granulatus | reverse complement strand
CATAAACGAACGCAGAACTGCAGAGTTCTGGAGTTGCCTGCCACCACACAAGATAGAGTGCATAGTGGCCAAAGGAGCAGAGATGGGTAGGGAGATAGGTGGATAGGGGGCGTTGAAATGCCTCTGTAGTTGTAAGTGCAAGTGAAATGCCATGTGCTGATCGTGTGATGATGGGGGCTGTTGCAATAGCTGTAATTTGGGACACAGATTGTTAAGTCCATTTTTCAGCACCATCATAATTTCAAGAGGTCACTGAACAAATAGTCAAAAGTCGAGGACTACCTGTAACTGCGTTTAACTTAGGTTTTTACCTGGTTCTTCCTAGTTCTTTGTCCTAATCTTGACTCTGTGTTAGGGAATGCAGCCTTTAGCATACTGTATAAACTCCTGGCCTGACAAGGCTGTGCAAGCTGAAGTACAGGATTGCTCTGCCTGGATTCACTTTCATTACTCTTACCTACCCATGTCTTCAGTTCTCCATGCTGAACAGCTCTTATTACCAATGAAAAACACTTCACCAGTTCCTCATATGAAGCAACATCTTAGGGGGAAAAAAAGTCAAGTGTTAAATAAAGCAATAACCTAACTCAATCTAGACCAACTGAATTAATACCCAGTCCTTCACCAGTTCCCTTACAGGTTGAGTATCTCAAAATATTTGGAAGATAGAACCTAGAAATATACATACTTGTCCAAATATTACACCACAACAGTTCAAGGAAATCAAGGTCTCCACGCCAATTAAAATGTGTTTTCATGGAACCAATGATGGAAGCAGTGTTATCCTGGATATTCAACAAAAGGAAAAACAAAAACAAACAAAAGGAAAACTGAGGGCAGGACAAGAAGCAATGGGTGGAAGCTCATCAGTGGGAGATCCAATCTGGAAATAAGGAGGAATTGCTTGACAGTGGGAATGATTAACCAATGGAACTGCTTGCCTCCCAGAGTTGTAGGCGCTCTATCGCTGGAAGTTTTCAAGAAAAGATTGGGCAACTCTTTGTCTGGAATGGTACAAGGTCTTTTGCCTTGGGGAGGAGATTGAACTAGAACAAGATCCTTTCCAGCCCTACGATTTTATATTTCAAAATGAAATAGGATTTACAACCATTTTAGTTATTTAAATGTCACAGTTCAAAGAAATTTTATAACCACAAATTTACATTAATAAGAAAATTAGAATTTTAAAAAGTTCAAAATAACAAATTAACAATGTGCATAAAGAAAAGAGATCAACGTGGCAGGAAATACAATACTCCTTCACCATCAACCCTCCTAGAAAGGGTGTTGAGACTCCTAATATAACTTCTGCCATTTCTAGCTCCCTCCCAGAATTATTTTTAAGTTCAGAACTTGAGAAAAAAAGGCTTTTCAAATCTTTATTTTTATTGTATTTTATGCTATAAACCTCAATTTAAAGATTCAGAAAAAAAAGAAACTGCAAACTGTCACTACACAAGGCAGTCACTAAATGATGACTACCCGTATTAAGTTTGGAAATAGGTTTCCTAAAAAATAAATCTTGATTTTCCATTCTAGTTTGGAGGAAAACTTATTCAAAGCTTCAGTCATGAAACAAACACGAGTCTTCAGTTTGCATCTATGGCAAAATATGTCAATCTAGAGTTCTGAGAGAATATTTTTCTGCTCGCTATCTTACCAAATACCTCAGTATTATCTTCATTTGGTGTCTTCAGTCCATCTACTTCATCTTTTAAATCTAAAGGAAAGAAAAGAGAAAGCTACATATTATGGCCATCCCTTTTAATATAATGCAATATACTTTGCTTTCATGCAACTTTAGATGGAACAAACATTTCCTGAATACATCAATCAGTGGTGATATGGCACATTTTGCATCCATGTCACATATTGGCTTGTGTATGTTTTCCATTTGGGATTAATATGCTATATGGATCCAGCCATGCTAATTTACTCAACAAACCAAGTGTGCAATGCGTAAAATTCAAATTCAGCCATTGCACATATTTCAGTTAAAACCTCAAGGGAAGTATTTTCAAAATGTTTGGCATTACCTTTCAAAAGTTTCTCAACTAGTTCAACAGCAGACCTTCTTTCCAGGGCCTTTGGCCACTTGATTAGTCCATTCTTCAAGATTTCAGCCAAACTCTAACATATCATTCAAAAACAAAGAACTCTAATGCCATGTCTTGATACAGTATAATACAACACACATGTCATACATGGCTATCAAATACAAGCTGCTGCCTCAGTATCATTGATTCAATTAAACAAGTTTGCTCTTCAGTAGAATATGTTACATGTACACATGCACAGACACACACACACACACAGTAAAAAATGCTACCAAAACTATCAAGACTTTAAATGTTAACATATAAAAATACTATCTTGATTCCATTTCAAAGAAGACAGTTGAATAAAATCTTGCAACCATCCTTGGTATTACACAGCTAAGCAATATTTTCTGAATGAGAAATGACATCTCAATACTCACAAGGAGAAATTGCAATTCTCTGTTTGTCTCATATACAGAACTCAGGGGGCTCCCAGAGGCCATCTGAAGTGTCTGAAATTTTCAGAAGTAAAATGATTCATATATAATGGATCTTTATTAGGCCTAGAAATAACAAGTCATTTCCTTATATTCATTATTTCTGGAATTGTCTTTTGAGATCCGAATGTTTTGCATTAAGATGCTATTCACACTTCCTGTAGAGGAGATGGCATAGCCAGGGAGGGGTAAAAAAAGAGATTAGTCTAGAGTTGCTATGTAGCCACAAATACACTACGTCCAACCCCCCGCAGTTGCCACTGAACTTTATCTAGCATTCACCAGGTGCTGATCATTAGCTGAGAAGATTCTTGTGTATAGGCCAGGAGTGTCCAACCTTGGCAACTTTAAGATGTGTGGATTTCAGCTCCTAAAATTGCTCATCCAGCTATGCAGTTGAAGTCCACACATCTTGCCAAGGTTAGACACCCCTGGTATAGACTTTACTAATAAATTAGTTAATTGGAACCTTTATGTGTGGATCTGGTCTTTTGTGCCTGACACTTCTTTCTTTACACTGTTCACAATTAAATGATTACTATATTAACAGCAATATTCCAGCATCTGCTGTTATCATAGTTTTGAAACTATTGATTTCCTTACCAGCAGAGCAACAGATGAGAGGGGAGGTGTCTGCAGAATCATTTTTATACCATCCCAAGCAAAATCTACATATATATTTCTTTCTGGTAGAATAAGGGAATCCTCCTGAGTCAAGGAATCCAATGAAGTGGCTTCAAGTAATTCATAACGGGCAAAGCCAGTTATTATCAGCTAAAACACAAGAGAGTTTACAGTTGTAGCTAGCTATTCTGAATAACTGTTAACTATGAAAACATCACATTTTAAAAATTATCCTAAACCAGATTAAGACTACAATCATAAAAACTCCTTATAAAGGCCTTTGAATTCAGTATATAATAATCCAGCACATATTAAACACTAAGTTATAACACTAGGTCATAAAACAATATATATTAAACATAATATTTTCAGTTGAGGCTTGTTTGATTTTTTAAAATTTTAATATATTCAATTGTGAATAAAAATCAAGATAAACATACATCTGAAGCATGATGTCTCATTCTGTGATTTTCCTTCAGTTCTTCCAAGCCTATAGAATAATTATTATTTGACAGGGAACCTAGGAAAATAAACCAAATTAAATGAGGGTTACCTAATTATTAAAAACTTGATAAAAATAAAAAGCTTTGATTCCATTTTTTAAATCATCCAACATCAGTTTGTTATTCCCATCAGCAGTTAAAAATGTAATCACAGAACACTATCAAAAATTGTAATATTTTTGTAATATACCTCAATTAATCTGAATATTTGAAGTAGCCAAAAAAAAAAAGAATCCCCAAAATTAGAGAGCTATTTCCAGATACTACTCTAAATAACCAGTCTTGTTACATACAGTTTTAGCCCATATCTTAAAAAATTACACATTCAGTCTGAATCAATTTGCTAAAACAGGTTTATTTCAGAAGACCTGCTTGCCTTAAATTCTGAATTTTTAAAAAATTAATAGATTTTTTCCATTTCTTCCCACACTGTTGAAATCAGATGGAACCTCCCACCAAAGGCTAAAATCTTACCATTGCAAGTAACGGTATGAAGCCTGATTCCCGTAAGACAATTTCCATTTCTCAAAGGTTCTGCTCCAAGCCAAATAGTTTGTTTTGTGTCAGAGTGATCACATTTTACCCAAAGTGGAGGAAGCTGTGCTGTATTGTTTATTTGTAAATGTTTCATGTTTGGATTTTGAGACATTGTGTAAAAAGAAATCAGCTGCCTATCAATAAAAGACATTATTTCAGAGTATAAATTTATTAATAAAGTAGTATTTTTTTACCTTCACCTTTTTGTCTCCCAAAACAGTTCACATTAATTTAAATAAAGATTACCTTAGATATGTAAATGTGTATTATACACACATATACACAAAACCAATTTTATAATTGTCCTTATTTGAGAAATTATGCATACAAAATTATACACATTCAAAAATTAGAAGTTGATATCATTTTGTAGAAACTAAAATACATTAAATTACAGCTGCTCTGTTAGGAGTAAACATTACTTTTTGCTCTAGGAAGAATGTGTATTCTAAAGGATAAAGATTAAAATAAACACACAAGTGCATACCTTGCTCTTGAAAGGGTCACAGGAGATGCTAATAAATTCTCTTTTGGGAAACCCTCAGAAATGGAAGGCTCACCATTTTGCCATTCTTCCAATCTGCTGGTTTCTTTATATGGTATCTACAAAAGGAAACAGCTGTGCTAGAAAAATGGTGAATTCCAGAAAGGGGGAACATATTGAAGTAAGAGCAATCAACTTACCATTTTGTCTACAATAAAGAAAACCCCACTTTGGTCCCAGAGGTTTTCTAAGGGATTTGTAATGCCTTCATTGATCAAATGGACTCGCAGATCAGTCTGATAAAAGAAACAAGTTGTTTCCATAATGTTTTTCTTGATCCAAATTTAAAAGTAATTTGACATATAAAACTTAGGCATTGAAAGTATGGAAGGCATATTTATATCAATTTACATTAATGCTCATCCTTTTGGAGCAGCAAATGTCAGAATTTCAAATGTGATTTTTCAGTAACTCTCTATGATCTGGGATTCCCTTAGTGATGACACTAAGACTGTGTGTGAATAATTAAGGTGCTTTTTAGTTGTTTTTCCATCAACTGTCTTAATGTTGATACATGTATAATTTTACAATCATGCTTTTTAGCAACCTCCGGAACTTACGAATAATTCTTTTATAGCAAAATAAAATTTAAGAAAAGCAACAGTAAAGCTATACCAAAATGATACAAACCAAACTATAGACAGAAGGGAAAATGATTCTACACTTTCTTTAGAGGTAAAAATTTCCTTTGCCAGTCGTAGCCAATTCTCATCTCTGATTCCCAACCAAGGGAGCCAGGGTTGTCCAAAGACACTTCTGTGGTTATGTGGTCGGAATGACTATACTGCAAGGCGCATGGACACTGTTACCTTCCCACAATTTAGGTGGTACTTATTTATCTACTTGCATATTACATGCCTTCAAACTGCTAGGTTGGCAGGAGCTGGGCAGACAACAGGAGTTCACCCTGTTACGTGGCAGCGCTTCAGTTCTGAACTCAGGCTGCCGACCTTCCAGCCAACAAGCCCAGCATCTTAACCACTTAGCTACTGCACCCCTATATACTTTCTTTACATGAAATTTATTCAAATTAATTGCACCAACACTCCAAATCTGCAATTTGAATTATACAACTTATCTGTCAAGCTGACTTGTCATTTTTATTATTTATTATACTTATACCCTATCTTTCTTCCTGGAGTACATACGTAGCACTTTGTCTCCAAATTTATCCGTACAACAAACAGGAACATTTCTCAGATTTACAGAATAAAAATAAATCAAACTTCATTCACCAAATTTGGCATGATATGTTTCTCCCCTTCTAGAATCTATATCTAATGTTAAACTATCTTAAATCCTAGGATTTCTAAACTTTATTACCTTTAACTGCACACCATTTTCTATAAACTAATAAGATGTTTGAAACACTTATATAAACATACCTCAAAAGTAAAAGGTCCAGTTCTATTATTCTGCTTTCCTTCCTCATATACTCTGAAATATAAATAGCTATTTATTTTTTTCTGAATGTAGAAGCATGTCAAGAGCAAAATGAAACAACTAATCCTGGGGGAACTTTCAGAATGTAAACATTGCTAGAATGCTGTCTGGACAAGACATACTTATGTATACATGCTGATGTTACTCTTAAAGTCAGTCTACCATGAACCAACCTAGAACAAAATATGAAAATTACATCCATCTCCTTCCTGCTAGTTACAAACATAGAGGAAGACACCAGACAACCCTGGACCATTCTCTTGCCTAAATTCCAAATGTTTGCAGAAGAGGAAAAGAAAGAGTTCTCAGTTTATATATGCAGCCCTCATTTAGAAACCACAAATGGAACTGTCAAGAAATGAAATCGCAACTGATTTATGATCTTACTTCAGCTTTCTTTTACTTTACAGACCTGTGAAGGTCATAAATATGAGGAGTGGTTGGAAAGTTACTATTTATTTATTTATAAGCCGCCAAACTCAAAAATGACTTTTTCATTACAGTCATAACTATGGTTGCTAAACAAGGCAGCAATTACGTGAGGACTACTGTTATCTCTAGCCGATATACACAATGCACCTTGTAAACTACTGTGGAGATAGACAGATATTAGTTTTGGCTAATTTTTCCTGTATCACATAGCTTTTTGCATCTCTGCGGCTTCTGAAATGTATATTGAATGAGACCATTTGAATGTGATCCTTTACTGAGCTTCCTAAGGCTGAAAACCCCAAGTGTAATCCATATCTTTATTAGAAAGAGCTGGCAGAATGCATTCCTGCTGAAGACTTTTATTAAAAGACTCACCAGGATTTAAGGTCAATTTAAGGATGCCTTTATCTTTACACTCTGGCAACTCATTCTGTTGAAAGTATAGAAAGAGGGTTTTTGAGGGTACTTTTCAATAAGTGTTGACTCTGATGACTGTTTGGACTAATCCCTGCAGTTTTCTTGGCAAGGTTTTTGGATGGGGTTTGCCTCTGCCTTCTTCCTAGGGCTGAGAGAGAAACTAGCCAAAGTTCACCAGCTGGCTTTGCCATTGACTTTTCCCTGAGGTATTTATACAATTTCCCAGTTTAGCCTACTGCCTTAGGATTTTTCGATGGTATCCCATCTAGGTACTAGCCAAGACTTACTGCACTTACTTTTTTATAGATCAACCAACATCAACTAAGTTTTCATTCATTCAAACTTTTTAGGATGCATATTTGGACCCTGTCTGTATAAATCTTTCTTTAGAGCATTTCACCAAGGTATATACTAAATTTTTCAAAGCCAGAGTTTTATTTGAACTTAAAGGACTGTGGAGAGAAGTAGCTCTCTGCAAAATGGATAAATCTAGAAACCAAGAAACTAACAGAAGATGGAACATTATATAGATTTGATTTAACTCAACAGTAGTTAAATCCAATTAATTACAAAATTAATTGCAGAGTTTAATATACTCAAGGTATTGTTACTATTTATTATTTATGCAATTGTGGTATAAAATTACCTCCAAAATAAGATGAATAGCTTGAATTAAAATTCAACAAAATATATTCATAGGTGATCTGAAACTCACACCCAACCTGTCCCACCCTTTCCAAATGGGGACTGGATATAACTCGTCTGACGCATTAAAAATATGATTTGACAGCACTATTTAGCCATTCTCTGCACCCACATAAGGCTCTATGTTTGCACATGGTCCTTCCCCTTGCATTTTATCCCTGAAAAGTCAGCAGAGAGATATTTCCAAACATTCAGTCAAATAGCGTTTGCATAATTTATAAGAAGACCATCAGGACCTTTATCCTCTACTGAAAGTCAGTATGAATTCCATCCCGTTCCAATATTTCCATGCTTGGGTTCAAATCTTTGACAGGACAGAGCCTGGGTTCAAATCTTCACTCAGAGCTAAGCTATGAATGGCAATCCCGGCCCAGAAAATGGGATTGGCTGCAAAGTGCTTGCCAAACAAGCAAACAATCTGGATAATTTCAGGTTACTTGGGGAGAGAGTTTCTTCATAATCTGCATGAAAAGAGGAGGCCCAATGGAAACGTAAATGCAGCTGGTTTGAAAGAAATGGTAGACTTCAAAAGCAAAAGAATAAAAATTAAATAAGGATCACAATAAAAAATTAAAATATCATCATAATCATGATAATCATATTATTACAATAATAACCTAATATTATTACAGGGCTATCAGGGGTCACTCCTGGTCTTTCACTTTTCCCTGTGTTTTTATAAATCGTCCCTTATGTTGAAGTTTCCTAAACTTCAACTCTATTGGTCAGCCTACCTCGCAGGGTTGTTGTGAGGATAAAGCGGAGAGATAAGACCCTTTTTTTTACCGTTCCCAAAGGACAGGCCACTTACCGTAGGAGGAAGTCGTGGAAAAGGAGGATCTCCTCTTGCCGCCGCCGGGAAGCCATCGAATCCGCTTCCCCTCCGAGACGGTCAACCAGTCGGGAGCCGGACGCATGCGCAGTCGCTCCCTCTCGCTTGGACTTGCGCGCCAGAACTGCTTTCCATCTTCGTTGGACCTCCAAAGAATCCCTCCGCCAAAGAGAAAAGCCTGCCGGAACCTTTTCTTCGCCAAAAAACAGAGTGCCAACATCCCATGAAGCGACTTCAAGCGGAGAATGCAGGCGAAAAAGGTTTTTTTTCCCCTTTCTTTGAGCCAGGTGAGAACACTAGAACGGAAGGTGAAGAAGACGCGGGCGATCCGCCAGCTGAAAACAGTTTCCCCCGCTCGCACGGGGCGGGGTCATGCGCGGAAGCGGCAAAAGTCTTGAGCTGTGACGGGTTCTTCCTTTTCCGGTCGGGGCTGGAGTGGTGACGGTCGCCGCGCGACGGGCTCCTCCGCGGTTCGTGAGAGGCGCCCATCATGGTGAGGCGGGGAGTGGTCGGGATGGGGGAAACCGCGGGAGGGGGCGGCGGTGCAGACCGGAACGCCTCGGCTGACAAACAGGGAGCGATAAGTCGCCTCCTGGGAAGCGCGGGGATGGAGGCTGCGAGGCTGGAGGAGGCCGGCCAGTCAGGCGCCATCTTGGAGTAATGGAGGAGTCCCTGCCGCGTGGAGGCCGAGCGAACGAAGGCGGAGACCTGGCCCTCACTTCTCAAGGACGCGCTCTTGGATCGGAGGGGAGAGACCGCTGTCGGAGGCGCACGGGGTGGGGATAGGAGCAGTTGGCGAGTAATTAGCGATCGCTGCACCAGTAGGGATAAGAACACTGACCACGTTAAACCTCGAATCTTGCTGCAGCGCTGTGCGGTATAATTACTGTTTATTAATCTTGACTCGTTGCAACAAAGGGACACCTGCCTGTCATCAAAGAGACTCCTACCCAGGGCAGGGGACTGCACTAGAAGACCTCCAAGACCTTCCAGCCCTACGACTCTTATGATTAAATCCTGGAAATTATTGTAAGGAGATAAAATTCATTTATGAGCCTCATTTAGCAAATCGGGATAGTAAAGCTTTTCAGCTACCGCTGCAATCAGTAATATTAGATGGCCTCCCCCTCGCCCAAAAAACGAAAAGCTAAGCCAAATTGAACCTCCATGTTGAGAGACAATTATACTTCAAATCTAACATTAAAGCCAAAAATTAGCTACACATTCAAGTACCTTGTATTAATATTATAAATATTTGTGTGTGATATCCTACGCAGTTATACGTGTATGATATAATAGTAACAATACAATGCATAGAAAGGTAGTTCTGTTAATCACATAAAACAAAAGCTTTGTTACTGTACCATGCAAGACAATTACAGTTTTATAGTTTTAACAGTAATAAATAGAAACATCAATCCTGAAAATGATTGTAAAGGACCAGAATTCACTTATGGGCCTTATGAAGCAAATCAGGGAGGTAACAAGGCCAGATAGTTTGTCCAAGGATTGGTGTGTGTGCAAAAGCTTGTGATAGAAATGAGGTTCAACCTGGTAGTGTCTTCCATTTTCATCTTGGTGTTTCAGCTGTTCAAGAGGCATTAAATTAGCGATGTTAAATGACGCCAACATAAAAAAAATCCAAGCGTTGAGCCAAATTGAATTTCCATGTTGAGAGGCAGTATATATCAAGTTTAAAATTAAAGCTAAAAATTAGCCTAAAGCATTCATTTCAGTGTGACATGTTGGGTGTAGGTATGCAAAACCCTATATAATTTCATATGTATTGATTGCTATGATGTTGTAATTTGCGTCTTATCCGGTATTCAGGGGCAGTTGCCTGCTGTCCTTATACTGTTGCCGTTGAACTGAAGACTCTTCAAGACTGAGCAATAATTTATATGATTATTGAGCCTCAGAATGAGTTGAATTGTATGTCTAATGCTTCTTTTCCCTTCTTCAGGCTTGTACACGACCATTAGTATCGGTATACTCTGAAAAGGGAGAGGTATCAGGTAAAAATGTCACCATGCCTGCTGTGTTCAAGGCTCCTATTCGCCCAGATATTGTGAACTTTGTTCACACCAATTTGAGGAAGAACAGTAGGCAGCCCTATGCCGTCAGTGAACTTGCAGGTAAGATGCAGAACAGTGGTGTTTTGTAAAACTTGAAAGATGGGACATTAAGTGCTTTTCAGTATTCAAATTGGTGGTACTTATCCCAGGCAGTGATGATAATTCAATTTGAAATGTGCAATAATCCACTATGAAACACAGAAATACTTTATTCAGATGTTATGTATACAAAAATCAGAATTGTGTTTGTTTAGTTTGGAATTTAAGATCATTTGACTCCTCCTGATTTACTGGTTTGAAAAGGAGTTTCAGTAGCATAGAGCCTTTTAATCCCAGAATTGTGAAATTTTACTCTTGGTCTGGGTGCAATTATGGTGCAGTCACATAACTCTAGGCAATATATAAATAAAATTGCAAAGAACCAAAAGTAATACTGACAACTTTCAGAAAATTGTTAATTTTCATAATAGCTTAGGAAGCAACAGCATGTTTTATTTCCAGAGACCTGTTGGGAAAATATTGTTTTTATTAATATTAATACCTAAAATCTATAACCTGTGCTATGCAATTGAATATTTTTCTTTTCCCCAGGGCACCAGACCAGTGCTGAATCCTGGGGTACTGGAAGAGCAGTTGCTCGTATTCCAAGTGTTCGTGGGGGTGGAACTCATCGTTCTGGCCAGGGTGCTTTTGGCAATGTATCCTTCATTAGGCAAATTATTTGGTTTGCACAGCAATTATGTAACTTAAACAGTTTTTGAACTTCAGTATTATGATTCCTAACATTTACAACCAATAGTCTGATGTGCAATTCACTTAAAAGTCCTTCTAGCCTTTTTAAAAAACAGACATCAATTCCTTGCCTTGTTTTGGTTATGAGAAGAGAGGTTCCTTGCTTGCAGTGATGTTGTAATTTGCGTCTTACTCTGTATTCAGTGACAGTTGCCTGCTGTCATCAAGCTGGTACAGATGATTGATGACCCTGTAACTCTGAGCAAGGTGAAAGAGAGCTTTCTGCAATAAAAACACAGTTCCATCCTTGACGCCTGATAAACAGATGTGTCGTGGAGGTCGCATGTTTGCCCCAACCAAGACCTGGCGACGCTGGCACCGCAGGGTGAATATCACTCAGAAGCGCTATGCCATCTGCTCTGCTCTGGCAGCTTCTGCCCTTCCAGCTCTTGTCATGTCTAAAGGCAAGTGTCTTTCTGTAATAGCATTGGTATAAAAGACTAATGTAATTGAACTGTGCCTGTGAAATAATATCTTAAGAAAGGGTACCAAATATTTTATTTACTGCATTTGTATAAATGCACTGTAACCAGAGCAAGGCAGTGATCACCAGAAAAATAAACTTGTTTCTATGTTCTCTGAGTAAACACGGGGGAGGGGGAGAAAGATATAGCCAGGATTACATGAAACGGGATTCCGCAAGGTGGTCATCCAAGAGAAATTTAGAAAGAAAGCCAACAAGTCTTTAAATGTCCAGAAATGCATTGGAAAGCCCATAGAATGCCTTCAGTACAAGTGTTCTTTGGTTTTAGTGACTCCTGCTCACCACCACATAAACCCTCAGTTTTCTGTCATCAACAGTTCCTGAGTAATTTTCAAAGGCCACTTCCATCAAAATTGTACATAAAGGAAAGTCAAGAGTTTTAGCATTTAGGCTTCACTCACTAACCCAAACTTCCAGTTATGCTTTTGCTATCCTATTTCAGGTCACCGCATTGAAGAGATTCCAGAACTTCCTCTGGTAGTTGAAGACAAAGTTGAAGGCTACAAAAAGACTAAGGAAGCAGTTCTACTACTTAAAAAGTTGAAAGCTTGGAATGATATCAAAAAGGTGAGTTGATAACAAAGCAGAAGCGCTGCTGACTGTATTTGGTTTGAAAGTCTCTGCTGACCAATTCATTGCTAGAATTCACTAACTTCAAAGAGCTTAACATTTAGTACAAATGTGTGTAATTAATGCCAGAGATATCAAAAATCGAGCATACATAATAACGATTGCCTTTGATTGTGATGAATTTTTCACTGGTCCGTGTTTCAGATAAACAGTGACGATGGTGAAATTCTGAATTGCTGAGTACCAGATCTCTTTGTCTGATAACAATCTTGAATTTGGATTTTTACACATCTGCTTCTGTCCAGGTCTATGCCTCTCAGCGTATGCGGGCAGGCAAAGGTAAAATGAGGAATCGCCGTCGCATCCAGCGCAGGGGACCTTGCATCATCTATAATGAAGATAACGGCATCATAAAAGCATTCAGGAATATCCCAGGTACTTTTTGGTTGTCTTCCAAGATGTATAATAAGGGTGTAGGCAGAAGAAGGCCTGAATGATGATATTCCACTTCATTGGTCCGTGTTTCTGAAGCACATGATTTGGTGGAAGTTCTGACTCAAGTATCAGATAGTGGATTTCATTAGAGATATATTTATTTTCTGAACATCATGAATTGAAATTAAAATAACTTTCTCATTGTGGTTTATTTTTTTACATAAAAGTACATATAATATGTTCTTCTCTAATAGGAATTACTCTTCTCAATGTGAACAAGTTGAACCTTTTGAGACTTGCTCCTGGTGGCCACGTGGGACGCTTCTGTATTTGGACTGAAAGTGCTTTTCGCAAGTTGGATGACTTATACGGCACATGGCGCAAGCCTGCCATTCTGAAAAGCAGCTACAAGTAAGTCTGCTTTAAGCCACATTTCTAGCCTTGCAAACTGGACCATTGAAAGTCCTAACAGATTACCCAAACGGCTTTTTGAATGGGGGTGATGCCCACTTCAGTCATCATTTACCCTTGCTATGCACTTTACGATGCTGAGATCAGGAACTAGCAGCATCCTGTCCCTTAAGTGGAGTGCTTTCTGATTTTGAGATCAGAAATGGAGTTTTGGTTTGGAAGTCTGAATGCCAGTGTATGTGGATGGATTCTTGCCAGAAGACCTATATCATAAGAGTTTTGCAGTGTGGAGTTTTGAAGGGCTCCTTTAATATATAGTTGGCAACTCCATACAGCAGTTGACAGGTGCTGGGCAGGCACACCTGCTGGCTTTTATTAATTTTATTTGTATCCTGCCTTTATTATTTTCACAAATAACTCAAGGCAGTGAACATATTTTTCCTCACAACAAATCTGTGTTGTGAGTTGGGGCTGAAAGAGAGTAACTGGCCCAAAGTCACTCATCTGGCCTTCATGGCTAAGATGTGACTAATTCCCACAGTCTCCTGGTTTAAAGTCTTAAACTTTAAGCCTTAACCTCTGGACCACACTTTTATATCTGAAGTGCCAGAGCTGTACTCTGGGTGATCACATCTGGAAGTGTTTGAGCTGTAGTATTTCTCTTCCTTTTTTGCCTCTCCAAATAATTGTTCCTTCCATGCTTCTAATAGGACATGGTGATCAAATTACATCTACCAATCACCATATACTCTGCCTTGAAAAGAGTAGTACATTACTTATATCTCTCTTCTAATTTGTGTTTCAATGTAGTCTGCCAATGCACAAGATGACTAATACAGATCTTGGACGGATCCTAAAAAGCCAAGAGATCCAGAAAGCCCTACGTCCACCTAAGTATGTATCTGAAACATAAGCTTCCATTGTCCTCTGGAGGTTAAAAAGTGTGTTTTTGTTCCCATGAAGATAGAATTGTATTATACTATTTTATCTTCATCCTACCTCTTTTTCCCAGTATGTCTTCAGTGGATATCAATTCATGCGCACCAAGTGATCCACCCAGTTAATACATCTGTTTTGCAGGAAGAAGATTTATCGTAGAGTTCTCAAAAAGAATCCACTGAAGAACTTGAGAATCATGATTAAATTAAACCCCTATGCCAAAACCATGAGGCGTGACACTATTCTACGCCATGCTAGAAATGTAAGTGGCTTGAAACTTCTGAAATGTATTTCAAAACACCTGTTGTAAGGGAACAGAAATGATTTAAACCATTTTGTGTTGTTTGATAGCACAAGCTCAGAATGGAGAAGGCAGCAAAGGGGAAAGAGAAGATCCAAGCCGCGGTTGCTGCAAAGAGTGAAAGTTCAACATAAAGGGAGCTTCTGCACTTTTCTGATTCAATATTCGAAACTCTCAAAAAAGTTATTAATAAAAAAAGTACCCAAAGTGGTGTCACTTCATCCCTTATTTGCAGGGAGTAGCAGGAAAAAATCTGGGAAGGACCTTTATAAGTTGTTTATTGTTTCTTTGTTGCTGTTTCTTGGCTTTTTATCTCTGTCCAAAGGAGATAAAATTTCTTAGTGGGAAACAGAAATTGATACAAATGCAATTTGTGTATTTATTAAATGTGCTATTAATAATGGTATTGCACTTCATTTTTGGAAACTAGGGGGCGGGCTTGGCTCAGCTTTGGAGAAGTGTTTAGCTTTAATATTATCTCCTGCTCATGGATCTCCAGCCAATGCAAATAGATGTGAAGGATTAATGGCTAGGAAAGCTCCATTAAAGATTACTCTGCCTCTGACCATTTTTGGTACCTGCTGTTTCTGGGATCAGGCTGAGTGGATTTTCTAACAGTGAAAGCATTATAAACTTTATAAGTTTATAAAAATGTTTATAAAACATTATAAACATTAACCAAATGAAGCAACTTTCTCTTCGTATCAGATTTAATACAGTCCTTGCATAAAAACTGGATGAAATCAGAAAACAGGAAGATGGGGCCTTTTTATCTCAATGCTCAATTGTTTGGGCATTTCTCCCAAGGATTTTGCCGAAGCAAAAAGTATTTGTGGCATCAGCTTTTAAACTCCTGAGCTCCATTGGTTGGGCGTCTCTTTGAAATCCTGAATTAGGGGAGCAGGGGGAGAAATCCATGTTGTGATGGTACACAGATATTAGCAGTTCTAATTAGCCCAGAAGTTCTTGTGCATACATACCTTTTAATTTGAAACTAACCTATTGCCTGCACATTTACAGAATAACGTCTGTAAATTGTGGCATTTTGCATTATCTTACTGTTTATTGTTACTTCAAGTACATTGAGCTGCTGTTCAGAAGTAAAATTCCTTGCATGCTTTTATTGGCATGGCCAATAAAAATGTACCTGTAAGTGAGGATGCTAATAAACTTTGTTGGAGAAACGAGCCAGGCGTTTCGTCCTTGCTGCTGAGCTGAAGGATAGCGGGCTGGAGTCGACTTCCTTGCGCGTCTCATCGTGCTTGGCCAATAAAATCGGAAGAGCGTGGGCGCGTCCTCTTTCTGCCCCTGCCGTTGTTGCTGGCTTTTGCTCCCCTTCCTCCCGTTTTGCGGGGAGCGTTAAGAGTGCCGCCCCGGCCAGGGCCGCTCTAGCCTGTCTTACAACCCGGCGTGTGTTTATTCCGCCCTGGAGC
>JANHZU010005134.1:400202-428041 GCA_032468055.1 Acrochordus granulatus | reverse complement strand
AAGGAGGAGGAGACGCTGCTGCGGGTCAAGGAGGCGCTGCACGACCAGCTCACCCGCCTCAAGGTGCGGAGGGAGCGAGTCCGAGTGCGGGGGCTGGCCCGGCCGCTGCGCACGTGTGGATACTCACACACGTGTCGCATCCCGCCGGGGCGGCACGTGGCGCTGTCAGCCCAAAGGCACAGCCGGTGAGCGGGGAGAGGAAGGGGGTCTTCCTCCTCTCAGCTGGTCAGGGGGAACCCCCAACAGACTCCCTCCATCATCCCGAGCTCTGGAACACCCAAGGCACGGGATAATGGGTAGTGTAGTGCAACAGATATGGAAGGCCGGCGGGAGCTTTTGACTCCCATATAAAGGGAGGATTGCAGGCAGGGTTGCAACTCAGCTTCCCCCAAAAGAGCTTCCTGCCTTCTCCTCCCCGTCCCCTGGATTGTTTTGGCTGGGGATGATGGGGCCCGTCCAAAGACTACAGGTTCTGGAGTAACAAAATCCATGTTTTGTCCAGGGCAGAGTTTCGCAAATTATGGTCTGAGGACCTTGACATCAAAATAGTTGGCCAGCCTATGCTGAAAAATAATAGAATATTAAAATCCCATCAAACATTTGTGACAAATGTCAATGAACGTATCAGTTTAAATCTTTAATACGGAAAATATTGATAAATATAACCCACGCAAACAAACGGTCCTCCGTAATGTTTAAAAGTGGGAAGGGGTCCTTGGAGGAGAAAGCTTAAGACCTGCTGGTGTGGGCCAAGCTTCTCCCCCGCCCCGTTGCTGCTTTCGTGTTTATGGGATGGGCCCTTGTTCAGTGGGCCTTTGACTTTGCGTTGGGATGTTGCTGTTCATCATTTCAATTTATTTTGCTGCCCATCTTGGATACAGGACTGTGGGCAGCATGGAACTGTATTTTTAACCCAACTCTAGGGGCTGAAGATCTTTGAAAGGGCGAGAACAGAAAACGAATCCAACCATGATGAGAAAGATTTAAAATGTTTTGGAAAAGAGCAATTCCGGTCATTCAGTTCCTGGTTATCTCCAGGCAAACGGCGTAGAGGTACATTGTTGTGTGCCCCTCTGAGTTGCCTTCAGTGAGATGACCTGCTACATAAATTTCATATTGGTGATTCTAGCTGCTCAGCTCCAATGGACCCTGGATGGCGTATAACTTCTCTCCCTCCCAAAAAACATCCATGAAAACAGATAATACCTAAAACATTTAGACTGTCTGGACTAACATGATCTAAAAATGACCGAAATCAAACAAAACAG
The DNA here is from genome assembly GCA_032468055.1 of Acrochordus granulatus. NCBI lineage: Eukaryota > Metazoa > Chordata > Lepidosauria > Squamata > Acrochordidae > Acrochordus > Acrochordus granulatus. Next base: position 426,773 of record JANHZU010005134.1, on the reverse strand, counting down.
AACAAAACACGCTCCTCCCGAAATAACAGCAAAATATTATGTTAACCCCAGGTTTTAAGAGCTTAGGAGGGCTCTTGTCTTTATCTTTGGGAAGATGCTGTTCCAAAGGATGGTGGCCACAGCAGAGGAGATTCCCCCGGGCGCCACTGCTTGTCTGGATAAATACAGCGCTGGGTGGATGAAGGGTGCAGGCTGGATCCAAGTTTCAAATGGCAGGACCGGATCTGCCCTCGGAAGCCCAGCCCAGCCCAGCTTCAGATACCTCTTTGCCCTCCAAGCCCTGCTTGTCAGCAGCACCATATCTCTCTCCGTCAGGTGCTGGGGAGTCAAGCCATGGGAAAAAGTCAACCTTTGGGAAGGTTTTCTGGGAAAGACCTCTCTGTTGGGACCCCTCTGTTGAAAAAGGGCATGGTCGAATTCACGGAGTTGGAAGGGACCTTAGAGGTCTTCTGGTCTGTTTCTCAACAACATTTAGATGTCAGGGCTTCAATTCCCAGAATTCCCCAGCCAACAATAAACCTCGGTGGGATTTGTTTGGTATGCTGTACGAACTCAGCCTGCTGTGGCTGAGTCAAGGCAGGATTAAAACAAATGTAGGTTCGCATGATATAAACCCGTTTAGGATTTGGTTTCCCGTTCTTCAGATTCTGATTCATTGGTACAGGCCAATGTTTCTCAATCTCAGCAATTTTATAAAGTGCGGCCTTTGGGTCCCAGAATTCCCCGGAATTTTGGGAGTTCACGTCCACGCATCTTAAAGTTGCTGAGATTGAGAAACACTGGTGTAGACTGAACAGCGAGGTTGCAGGTAAGAAGTGTTTTACAGAAATACCCGGGTCTGCATCCGGATTCTTGGTCTGCATTCTATGCGACGAGAAATTGGCCTTCTTTTCACAACTCTGCTCTTCTCTGTAGAATGGGGCCACTGCGTGACTGGGGTGGGTGTGCAAATCAGATTGCTTTGCTTATCAGCTTGTTGTGGGATCCCAACTTTTGACTTGCCACGTCACATGAAACACACCATCGTGCTAGACTGTAGTATGGTTTATTTCTTTGGGCGTGAACGTATATCCTGCGAACTCATTGTTCTGCTGACGGGAGTTTAGTTTAATTTGTGAACCCAGCTACAAAGTCTTAAAAAACTGATAGCTAGGTTGAGAGGTGCACCATATTTTTGTACGTGCTCATGGAGTGCCCAGACTATGGTCTGGCACATTCTGGCCCATGCAGCCTTGAGTCTGAAAACCCCATCCACTCCGATATGCATGGAGGCTGTGTTCACACAACACATTGGCCCAGGACAAGCAAAAGACCTGCTGAATGCATTGCCCAGATGCTACACTTACGTTGTGTTAATTTTGATGAATTTCCTTTGTGGCGTACTATTTTGTGTGAACCCAGCTTAGTGGGCCATGTCCATCTTAGTATTGGGTTGTGTCCATCTTAATGTACTGAATCAGAAGGAGTCTGGTAGCACTTTTAATAAACTGCATTAATCTGAAAAGATGCAACAAATCTTGACTGAATTTTGCCCGCCATAGATTAATACAGCCCCCCCCGAGTGGATTGGAATTTTTTGCACTGTTTCCCCCCATGGCATCAGAGCTATAAAAGGGCTTAACCAACCCTCCACCAGATCTGGTGTTCACAATGTTTATCTGAATGCCACAGGAGTTTGAGAGGATTCAGCCAGCTGTTGGCAAGGTGCTAAGACCCTGGTATGAATAAGAAAGCAAGACCTGGCCATGTGCACGAAGGGTAGCATTATAAATAGGCATCCAGGAATGTGCTTTCCGGATGGGATTAGCAGGCTGTCTGATGTTCACCTCTACTTCCTCTTCTGCAGATCTGCTTACATTTGTCGGGTATTTAGGAATGGCGCTTAAAAGAAGCCCAGTTGAGTTTCTACTCCTCCTGATGTGGCAGTATTTGAACTATAGAGGCAGAGCATGTCTCCCAGTCATCGTGTGGGGACTCCCTGAGACTTGATATTCCATCGAAACGGAGCACTTCTACCACAGAATATCCATTTCCTTATTGTAATGTTTGCACGCTTCCCATAAGCACCGTTTAAATTGCAGGCATCACTTCACCATGTTTTACTTTAAATTGGTCGTATTCTTTCAGCTCAACCCATCCCAAGTGGTTTGCTGCTGGAATAAAATTAGATGGGCACCCAACACATGCCACCTTAAAATCTAAGAGAACTGGTGGGGTATAAATGCAAAACATCCTCCTCTGCATCTCTTTTCCTGCCACCTATAAGAGAATCATATTTGCTTGGTTCTTCCTTCTGAAATCAGAAGACTAGACAGCTTTATTGTAGAAATACGGGTCGTCCTTGACTTACAACCATTTGTTTCAGAATCGTTTGACATTTCAGTGGCACTGAAAAAGTGAATTACAATTGGTCCTTGCACCTACAACCATCACAGCATCCCCACGGTCACATGATAAAAATTTGGGTGCTTGGCAACCAGCAAATATTTACAATGGTTGCAGTGTCCCAGATCATGTGATTGTCATTTGTGATCTTCACAGTCCATTTCTGATAAGCAAAGTCAGTGGGGGGAGTCGGATTCACTTAGCAATGACGTGATTCACTTAACAACTGCAGTGATTGGCAAAAAAGACATAAAATTGGCCACAACTCACTTAACAACCATCTTGCTTAGAGATTCTGATCTCAGATTCTGTTGTGGGCATAACTCAGGGACCACCTGTATTGCAAGAGAGGAATTCTCATTTTTCTTCCTGGGAACTCATTCTGGCTTAGAGCGAGGATCAACAGCAGCTGGCTTACCCATTTGTGTTTTCTGACTCTGAGCAACAACATTAACGAAGGGTTTAAAATTAATAAAGCAACAAAATTAAAGAAGGTCACGGGGATGTTGCTGAAGCCTTCTTTGCTTTTTCTGTTTCCAGGTGGAGGAGTTGGCTCTTCGGTCCATGATCAACGCCCGGGAAGGGACGGTCTTCGCCCCCTCGACTGCTGTGATGGAGGAGCACGTGAACGTAAGGCCCTTTTGCTCTGCCGAAACAGCTCTCCTGTTTGAGGCTGCCGGGCAGAGTCCTCTTCACGGCAAGACAAAGAGGTCCCCTACAGCCACCGGCCCCTCATTTGCCAGAAGGCAGACTGGGGGGATGCTCCCCCCGTCTCTCAGCTGTTTCGTGTCCAAGCAGAGGGTCGGGTTGCAGCGACTCCTTTTACGTCTTATAAATGCTCATGGAAGATACGCTGCAGTGACTTATAGACCCCCCTGCACTGTTTAGGGGTGGGGGGAAGAGGTATCAACCACAATAGGCGACTCAGAAACCCTCCCCTGGCAGATGTCTTGCATCTTCCCGCGGATGGATCTTTAAACCAAGGTGCAGAACATGATTCACTAGTGTTCAGGGAGACAATATTAGAACGCCTGTTCCGCCCTTTTTAAATTTCTGTTTAAAAGGAACATATTTCATAATGTACGTAACATGTTGGTGCACTAATGCATGTATGTATAATTTATAACTTTTATATACTATATATGGAGGGTTGAGTGTGTTTTCTGACGGTTTTGCTAAAAACTGACAGTTTCTTCCAATGTTCGGCAAAACTGCAGCACAGAAAACAATGGGTTCACTTAACGATCATGACATTCATTTTACGCCCATGTTTGTTTAATCACTGCGACCAAAAAGATCATAAAATCAGTTTGGTCACATTGCCAACCTGTTTTTACAATTGACATGACATACGACCATAATGGGCAAGACTCCATTGTGGTTGTATGTTGAGGACTACCTCTATACTCCCACGATTCCCAACAGTTCCTCACCTGCTACAAACAGCATTCAGGGTGTTTCTCTGATTTCAAATATAAATCTGACACAGCAGATTTATATTTTTGATTTATATTTCTTGGTAGGAAGTGATCATTTTTTTGTTTCTTTGCTTTGCCCAGATGGACAACGCAACTGCCATAAATCAGACTAAACTGCAGCTACAAGTACATGCTGATGAGGAAGAGGAGGAGGAGGAAGAATCAGATTCCTAGTGTGCAAATGCTCCTGTCAGGCCAGTTTTCTATTAGAGACTCAAAAGCCTCCTTGGCTTTAATTAAACTTTGTCTGGTGCTTACAGAGACTAAACTACAATCAGAAATGCTGCTTAGCTTCTCACAACCTTCCAAAAGTGGTAATAAATTGGGGGGGGGAGTGTAAAAAGACACTATTGAAGCCGAACTATGTAGCATGAGTCATTTTATAGAGCAGATGTACATTTTCAGAACAAGTAGCAATTTGGGAAGTACAATTTTTGGAGCAATAATCTGTCCATGAAACATCTGCTGCCTGTTGGAAAAGAGCTGGAAGGTTGCCCATTCTGGGCCGGTGGTTCTACTTGAACCTCCTATGGAAAAATTGCACAAAAGTTATGGAAAACGCAGTTTACAGTTCTTTTGTGTGTGGCTGTTGTAGATGAGACACCTTTGTTCTAGTTAGTTTGGCCTGTTTTATGAAACTTGTATGGAATACAAATATGTTTTGCTAACAGTGGGTGATATTAAAAATACTTCACTGGTGGGCAGGTGGAACGTCCGCCCTTCCAACCGATGTCAAAATGATTCTCCTTGCTTTGCATCGCGTGGGCAGGAAGAGAACACATTTCTCCCCAAGGTGGACCCTCTAAGATACCGAAGTGAATGAGCAGCTCTCCTGGGGGCCGCCTCCTGTATCTTAATACAGCTGTTCAGTGAGAAGCAAACCAGCTGCAGCCCCCCTGGAATGGAAGGGGGTGAGGTGCAAACCTAAAGCAGGCAGCCCCGCGTTGGACGCCGCCACCATCCTCTAACCGTGCGCGTGTCTCTCCTTCCAGTCTCCTATGCTCCTAGTCAGGTGTGTCCAACCGTGGCAACGTCCAGACACAGGGACTTTTAACTCCAAGAATTCCTCAGCCTTTGGAAGTGGCCGAGGTTGGACAACCTTGCTCCGAGTTGCACAGTGAACGCAAGAGCCGCTCCCAAGGTTTCCACCCGGTAGTTCCTGATTTATGGTCAGTCACTTAGCGGCTGACTGAAGTTAGAACGGACCCCTGAAAAAGTACCTACGACCTGGTTCCAAAGTTCTGGTGGCTAGCCCCGATCCCGCTGCCCCCCCCGCAGTCATGTGGCCACAAGACTCAGCAACCGGCCCGCGTTTTACCACGTTTTAAATACCCCGTATTTATTTCCAGTTTTCGGCAAAACTGGTCCATGGCGAAAACAATTCGCTTAACGACTGTGGCGTTTGCTTCATAATAACTGCAAAAGGGGTTATCAAATTGGGCTGGTCACGTGGGTGACCAGCTTTACAACGGTCACGATTTACACCTTTTATGAGCGGGCTCTCATTACGGTTCTCTGTTGAGGACAGCCTGTGCTGTGGGGTTAAAAAAGTCAAAATGGCAGCTTGATGTGCATAACATAAGCCCCTGTCTCTTTGTAAGTCTCTCCCACCAAGACTGGGGCCACCTCTGCTACTCCATCTCAGCAGCAGTCTGTTTCTTGGGGTGTGGCGGAGGGGAGAGTCAGTCACACTCTTGACTACTTGCCTTTGCATCATTCCCGTCTCAGCCACTCTTTCCTCCCCATTGGTGGCAAACCCTGAAATAAATTTAACACGGGGGCAAAGAAGAGGGTATGACAATCGCATCGGGGGGAGAGGTGTAAGTGGGGAGACGCTGCAATGCTAAGCAGGGCGTTATAGCATCTTTATACCCCCTGTGCTTCAGCACACAGTTGTGCTCCTTCTGAAGAAGACAGAGCCCTCTGGAAGGAAAATGGGCTGCGGACTGTTCGCAGACCCTTTCTCCGGGATCGTGCACGGGCTGTCAGCAGCAGAGCTAAGTCTAGAGACGACTTCTTTTCTCCATCCCCAAATGCCGTGGAGTCCATCTTAAAAGCCAACCAGCTACCAGCCGTGTTTAAAAACCCACCACTCTCGGAAGTGATTTCATGACCTTTATTCATGTTAAGATGCAGTTGCTCAACATCTGAAAAGAGTAAAACAATTAAAAGAATTTTCAAACACAAAGGATGCACCAATTTTGTCGTATCCAACCTCAGCTCTCCGAGAAGGGAAATAATTCTGATGAAGGAGGAGGGAGGGAGGGCCTTTGATTCTGCCAGAGAGTTTCCTACCACCCGTGCTCCACAGACAGATGCCAGACTCACAGATGGAGGAGTTGGATGCCACTAAGCAATCCCAATAAAAATATCCAATAAGGCAAATAAATAAAAGTGTCAGCAAGTGTGTTTATATTGACCTGAAGGGGAGGAAGAAATTACCCCCTGCTCAGGCTGAAGCCCGCCAACATTTCCGCACAGCTCAGGACCCAGAGGCTCTTCATCACCTCCATCTCAGCTTAGTGGCATCAAATCCATCCTGAGGACCGCCTCATTCAGGGCACCCTCTCACTGTCCTGTCCCGGGCTGGCTAGCAAAGCTTAAAAGGACCACCAAGTTACACAAGGCTCACAGAACAACTCTGCAAAGGCTGGGATAGCGATGCGCCCGGCAAGCTTTCCCACAAGGAGAGGGCGCCCACCGTTCATTTCGACTTTGCAGACTGGCACTGAAAGCATCACGTTTGGTCATCAACGGGAAATACTCAAACACAACAGCTGTTTGCACAGAGCCGGGAAAGGGAGCGCAACCTGGCAAAGAATTTGGCACGACAAGCCGAGGAGGAGCAGCACGGAAGCGAGGAGGAGGGGGCAGCGAAGACAGGAAGAAGAGTGGGGGGGGACCAAAGACAGCATGGCTTGAAACAGTGGGAGGTGGCCGGGAACGCCAGTGAACCACATGCCATGCTCCCCGACCCCGGTGCGCGTCGGTGGGTCTGGAGCGAGCAGCTCCTCATCAGCCTCCCCAGTGGAATGCAAGTTGCGCAGCAGCAGCAGCAGCACTCGGTGGATTCCGTACCGTGGCGGGAGACTCAGAGCCCGCCGACGTGGGTGGGGGTGCTGGGCTGGTTAAGGCCGACGGTGGCGCATAACCAGCCTGCGAAGTCCACCTCTTCGGCTTCCGATCTTTTAATGAAGACGTGGACCTAGGGGTGAGAGAGGACAAGCTGCAGAAGCATGCCCTGGCCCAGGGGAGGGATGGGGCTGCCCGGCGAGATCGAGCGAGGGTCCCAGAGACGCTGCCGCCCCCGGAACTGGACAGCCTGCCAGCATTTCCCCCCGCCCCCTCCTACGTCCCACGAAACGGAGGGGCTACTCTGAGTCCGTTCTGCGCGCTGTTTTTGGCCTCGTTTTCCCTAAGTGGCCGCTGCACACTACAGTTAGTGATGCTCAGCCTCAGCAACTCTTCGGCTGAGTGGACGTCGACTCCTGTGCTGGCTGGGGACTTCCGGGAGCTGAAATCCTCCCACCTGAGAGTTTCTGAGCGCAAGAAACGCATCGCTGCGCATCGCTAGCCGGAACCTCTGCCGCTGCTGGCGGCATTGAAATGTGAAGCGTTCGCAAGTAGCAGCTCCGGCGCGCCTGCCTGCCGCGGCCACCCCAAGAGAGCGTCTGGGACTTCACCAAGTGTCGCACAACGGGCTCGATCTGCTTCCTGGACAAGCTGCGGCCCGGGGTGTCTTTCGCAGCGCACTCAGGCTTCGGCAAACGGGCAGCATTTGCACGAGGCGCTAAGTTCATCCCAAGCAAATCAGGATTGAAACAAACCCAGTTCGTTTGGAAGTTCTGCAGGTCGTTAACGAGTTGATGGAACCAGCAGACATCAAGGCGGGAATCTCGCAATGTGTACATTGAAAAATAAAAATAAGGGTTCACTCACCATAAGCTGCTTCAGATCTGCTCTCTCAGCCGGATTCTTGATCAAGCTATCAAGAAAAAAAAGAAGTCATACACGCGCAGCTGATGTACGAGATCCCAAACACGCAGCAATTGTGGTGCGCCGCGTCTTAAATTGGAGGCTCTCGGTTCCACGCAAAGGCTTTCTCTGAATGAGAAGCCTGAACACGAGGCTTGGACGCGTGGCGAAGAGTTGCGCCGTCCCATTTTGTCTGCATGAAATGACACCTGCTCCAGGTTTTGCCCTGGCTCTGCCCACACTGCTGGAGTGCACATCGCGGGGCACCACTCCACGACTGAACGGGGTCATCGGACTAAAGGAAAACGGCAGCATCATGTTAAAAGTGTGAGTCAGCGTGGCCAAGCCTCTTTTTATCAGTTACCAAACTGCCTTTCCAGAAAGACACACACACCACGCACACTAACCCTAACCCAAGAGGAAGCTGCCCGGGAGCAGAACTCACCATTTGTTCACAAAATCTTGGAATTCTGGAGTGAAGACTCTGCTCGGCAGCTTCGGAGGGGGCTGAAAGCAAGCGGGGGTCAAGGATGAAAAGAAGCGATTGCGCCACCAGCCCATCGCGGGACTCACAACTGCGCCCTCCCTTCACGACCGACCCGCTTAAAGGCTGCTCCGTTCTCAGGATGCCACAGGATTAAAATTAGCGAAAGACCTAAAAGGCAGGACGCCACACGTGGCCATAAATACGGCCACGTTGCCAAGCTGGGGCGTAGTCACGTGACTGCATGCCGGGGCGGGGGGGACACCCAGGACTGTCAGAACGTCCGATCTGGCTCACAAGCCCCCTTCTTTCAGGCACCTTGTAATTTCAAGCAGTCGCTAAGCAGAGAAAAACTTTGACAGAAAAGAGCCAGGAATCCCCAGCTGGAAGGAGGCCGGAGGGGCTCGCGGCGCTGCAACACGGTTCCCGCATCGCTTGCACAAATCAAGTGGGAAGCCATGTTAGCAGACGCCTGATCCTGCCGGTTTTTTGGGGTGGGTTTGCTAACGTCTCATCTCCCATGAGAGCCCCTCCATTTGCTACTTGGGGGACTGTCCTGGCCATCTCCGGAAGTGGTCCTCGGGGGTTCTCGGTGCTGGCCGGATGGCAGAATGGAAGGGGTCCCCAGCGGTGATCTGTCTAACGCATCACAAAAACAGGAGGCGGAGGTGCTCGGCAGGCCCCCAAAAGCACTTCCACTTGCGGAAGGCTAAATGCAGAAGACGACGCCCCGCTTACCTCATTGACGATGTAGTCCAGGAGCTCAAAGATGGCCATGGGTGGTCGGCTGTCTGAACCGTAGGCTGAAACATTGCAACACATCCACAAGGTTAGCACCACTCTCCACTTCGGCTCGTCGCTTACTTTTCCTCCTCTGCCTTCCGAGAAAGGCTCCGCTGAGCCCGACTGCCGGACCCTCGCTGTGCTGGAACCGAGCGGGGGCCGCCGGAGCGAAGGCACAGCCAGGCGTGGCGAAGCAGCTGCTTCTCTGAAGACGCCCTGCAGGAGCGGCCGCTCCTCCGAGCCGAGGCGCCTGCCCCGTCCGAGCTGGAGTGGTCGGGCTGCTCGGGCGCAACCGAAGAGCCCGCGCCCACGCAGCCGAGCGGGCCCAAGTCGCATTCACCCCGCTGATCTTCTGGAAACCCCCCGCTCCCGAGCGGACCCCCCGCTCAAAGGAACGGTCCGTTCTCAGCTGGTCCTTGGCCCCTTACCGCTCACGGGCCGGCCTGGCGCTCTCTGCCGGGGGGACGTCTCCGGGACCGGATAGTCGGCCCCCACGGGGCAGCCGAAGAGGAGCTCCAGCTCCTTTGCGTCGGGCGGCGGGATGGGGTACCTGCCGATGGCCATCTCTACCAGGGAGAGCCCCATGCTCCAGATGTCCGACTGCACCGAGTAGTGAGTCCCTTGCAGCCTCTCTGGCTGGGGAACGCAATGACAGGAGGAGTCACAAAGGGAAGCCCGTCACGCCGCGGCCGGAGAGGGTAGTGGAGGATGAGTGGCCAGCCACAGGCCCAGCGTCTGAAACCTGAGTGCGCTCTGGAGGATCCCGTAAGCGCCAAGCCGCATCGGCCACGTGGCAGTTTAGTTTCGATCAGTTCCTTCGTGGCACAGCACACGTGGGGGCATCGAGCTATACAGTGGCCGCCTCTAAGACGCTGCTCAGATGGGGCCTTCTGGGTCACGGCTGGTTAGTGAGGCTACAGGGAGTCCTCCACTTACGACCGGACAGTTGTGAGACTCTTACTGGCCATCACCCCCCCATCACCTGACCACATTTCAGGCCCTTGGCAACCACCTTTCCGACCAGCTGCTGTGTCCTGTGGACATGTGACTACCATTTGCGATATTTTCTGCAAAAAATGCCCATTTGGAAAAACGGGTGTGCTTAACAACCGCGCTGTTCGCTTAAAGCCCTGATTTGCTTCACAACCGCTGTAAAATGTTGAAAAAATGGGCCCAGTCACACTCATGACCACAATGGCCAGATTTCTGGTCCCAACCGTGGTCGTTAGTCGAGGTCTACCTGTAGACGTTTTATACGAGACTGATAACACAGCAGCAGCCCTCCCGCCCGCCCGCCCTCCCCTTGGATTCAGTGGCACGGCACGGGTGTCGACTCGGGGCAGCCACAGAGGCAGACCCTGACCTACCCCAGCTTGGCCCTTCAAGCCTCCCAGTGATGCGCCATCCTCACCGTACCTGCGTCCGTCCACCTTGCGGCCGGTTGCCTTCTCCCCCCCTTTCCATCCTTCCCAGCATTAGGGTCTTCTCCTGGTCATTCGCGCCTTGGGTGAGACCCCGGGGCCGGCCTGTTCTGCGACCCGTGGGTCGCTGTTCTCAGCTATCCAGACTCTCTGAACCGCCAGACCGAAATCTCCTGGTAAGCCGCTTTCAACCCCTCAACGGGAAGCTCGTCTACTGCAAAGTCCGGGGGACCTTTCAGTGCTCCCTGAGAATCTCTGGAAACCCCCAGGGATAAACAGGTGGCTGTTGGCGGCTTACTCCTCTGATCAGAACCGTGCCCCCCAAAGGGGCATTTTGAGGCACCCCCTTTCTTTCGACTGGCCAGATCCACCACGGCAGCCGTCCTGTGGGAAGGCGAGATCTTTCCCCATAGAGCAACTTAGTCCCAACTCCGGATGCGCTCACCAGTCCAGGAAATTCTCCAAAAGGAAGTCGCACAGAGGGCAATCTCTGGCAACATCTCCAACCACCTGCTTCCCGCAGCAGCACAAATACCGGGCACCAATTCTCTTGCACTCTTGTGCAAAACACTTGGGCATTTACGAGGCGAGGGGCAGCTCCACGAGGGACTGATCAGCTTTCATTACACCTGAGTTCAACAGCAGCTACTTTATGGCCGGCACTTACCGACATGTAAGATCGCGTCCCCACAAAAGAGTTGGCCATGGAATCAATCAGTTGTCCACTGACCCCAAAATCACAGAGTTTGATTTCTCCTCTTGAGTTTACCAAGATATTGGAGGGCTTCACATCTGGAGGTGGGGGAGAAGAAGCAGGTCAGGGTGGGAAGAATCTTTTATGCTTTAAAATATACGGAGGAGGTTTTTGATGTTTTAGTTCCGAGCAGCTCTTTTGGGGGGCAGTTTTATGATACGTCATAACATCAATCCAAGCATCGTTTACTGGAGTTAGGGATCAATATTCAAATAATTCAACAAAAGGCACCAATTGCTGCCCATCGATATATACAAGGGGATAAATAAGATTAAAACGAACTGCCAGTAATACTACGCTGGATCTGCCAGAGAGAATGGTGTGGCTTTCTCTGCTGTTCACAGTGGCTGAATCCAGCCTGCTCCTGATGCGAATTCTGCCATGAGAAGCATTGCTCTGGAGACCTTCTCTGAGAGCACAGACGATGCACGGGGCTCATTTAGTTGCGAAGGTGCAAGCCATTTCAATCCACTGACATTAACTGACAGGAAGAAAAGCAAGCCATAACATTATTGGAAACAGATTTGGGGTTCTAAAGTCCAATAAGTTCCTTCTGTCTTGAAAAACTTGGTTTCTTGAATAAAAGTCTTCGACTGGAAACTGCAAGGAAGCCTCAGGGCTGTGCTTCATCTGGTTTGTGTTTTCGCCGCAAACCAAAAGCAACTCCAGCCTGCTATAACTTTGCAAAGAAATTAAAGGGTGTTTTAAGACTGGTTTTAGAGATACCTGGCACAGAAACCGACCACCAGGTTAGGGATGTGACACTTGGGAAGGGCCCTAAGTTTTACGCTTGGACCCACAACCCAAAACAGAGCCATTGGGACCAAGACAGAAAATCACATTAATTCCATTTCAATTTACTAAAGATAAGTGAAGACAAGTCACATAATTGCCTCTAGGCCATTTGGAGAAAATCAGTGAATACTTTTTAATAATTTTTTCAAAAGATGTTTAAAGCTACAGAGATATAGAAGAAGAAAGAGAGTGTCAAAGAGTAAAAGAAAAAGTGAAGCATAACAAAACAGCAAGAAAAGGAAAGACCTAAAGAAGTGACTTCCGATCTTTCTGCTGCAAACGGGGGTATTGCGGTGGTGGGAAGGATGCCCACTCCCCTGGAGGGGAGCTTCAAAGCAAACGTCACAGCCGCCACCTTGACTCTTTTGACATTTGTTCCCTGCTTGCTACTTTGGCCAATCCTGTTTAGCGAAGGAAGCAGGCTGCACTGCGGATGGGCGCAAACGAAAAACAGATCACCTACCTCTGTGCATGATCTTATGCTTTTCTCTCAGATATGTGAGTCCTTTTATGACCTGTGGATCACAACAATACCCTCATTGCAGCAAGCAAGCACAGAGGATCAACATACAACCGGGTACAATTCAAGCGGAGCTCACCATCTTCCCCCTGAATAAAAACGAGGGGGAAACACCCCAGCCTAACAGGTACAGTGCCCTGCTCCAGCTTACTGTTCCTCTGGGATTTTTATGGCGGGGCGACGCTTCAAAATTAACTGTAGACACGGAGCTCTTTAAAGCAGCCACCTCTTTGCTGCAGGCGGCACGCATTTTGAAGCAGCTTTTTGTGACGGAATCTCAACATTTGCATAGCTGTGGATTATGAACTCTGAAATCCCAGGGCAAACCATCTAAGTTAGAGGAGGAGGGGGGGGGCTCAGTTTCTCTCAGTGGTCAACACCAACCGCGTGGGGATCCGGCGTTTTGCGTGCCAAACCAACATACTTACCGCAATGCTGACTTTGCCGAGAATCTGCTCCGGTATTCGGCCAGCCTTTTTTAAGACTTGGTCCAAGGATCCACCATCCTGACAACAAATGTGCAAGTACTCAAGTGTTTAATCATGTTTATCCTCAAAGCGTCAGAGGCACAAGAGAAGAAACCAGAAAAAGCGCATTGGGCATTGGTGAAGTTCAAGAGCAAGAAAAGAGGCAGACAAAAAATGCCACTTGAACGGAAGAATAAACCTGAGCCACGTTTCTACAGCCCGACTCCCCCCAAACTACCCCCCCGGTTAGATTTAGTCAAGATTCAAGTCCTCAGGTTTCCCAACTAACACTTAGGTCACAGGTGCATTCCCACATTGGGTAAATATTTTGTAGAGCAAGCCAGAAGCTGCTTATAGACTCTGATACCCTCCACTGGTGTCAGGTTTCTCCCAAAGAAGCAATGTGGCGCAACATTGAAGCTCAAAGAAATCCAGCTCAGCTCTAATGTTCAGCAAACATTATGTGGGTTTCTCCGGCCTCCTCATAAGCTGCTCATCACCAGCAGCCATCCTGGCTGAGCATTGTGCATGTCGTAATCTCAGCAACTGAAAGTGCACCTACGAGGGACTATCTGACTTGTCTAACTCATCTCACGAGAATGTCTGGAATTTCTTTTCCAGGTGTGAGCATTTCTGAATTTCCTACAAGCAACACAGGTGGGAGATGGCACACAGGGGTGAATTCTCTCAGCAATTTTTGAATAACACTTTAGTGGCCTCAGGTTCAAATGGATGAAGCCACACCCATTAAATATGCGTACATGCGTATATATGCCTCTATGAGTTGCTTCTTGACCCACATACAGGGTTCTCAGGAGATAGGTAAGGTGGGCCAGTACTCCCATCTCTTTCAGAATTTGCCACATTTGGTTGTGACCCACACAACCAAAGGCTTTCACGTAGTCAATGAAGCAGAAGGAGATGTTTTTCTGAAACTCCCTCCCTTTCTCCATTGAATGTTGGCCATTTGATCTCTGGTTCTTCTGCCTCTTTGAAACCCAGCTTGTACTTCTGGTAGTTCTCAGTTCACATACTGCTGAAGCCGAGCCTGTAGTATTTTGAGCATGACCTTGCGCGAGCATGTGAAATGGGCGCCATTGTACAGTAGTTTGGACATTCTTTGCATTGCCCTTCTTTAGGACTGGAACATAAACCTAGCGCTGAGTTTTCCAAATTTGCTGGCATACTGAGTGCAGCACTTTAACAGCATCCTCTTTTAGGATTTAAACAGTTCATGCTCACCCTTCCAAGTATCTTAAATTAAATTATGCGTCTAATCACACTTGGCCAATAAAGTATCTGTGATCTGTGTGATATCCTTGGCAGAGGCCGTTTGAACCTTGGGGGGAACTTTATTCCATAGGGCAGGTGCTGCTATAGAAAAGGTGTGCTTCTGGGGTCCTGATAGATGGCCTTGCTTGAGCTCTGGCTCAGCGCAGGACGTCAGAGGAAAGCAGCGCCAACAAATGCCTCTTCTATTTTTGTCAGTTGTGAGCAAAAGCAGCATTTCTGGCTAGCCAAGGTACCAACAGATGGTCTCCAGTGACTCAGATCCTTGAAAAGACCAACTGAGCCAGAAAAGCCTAACTGCGTTTGGTGTCAGTCAAATGAAATAAACTTTAATCCTAATCCTCAAGGCCAGGAACCATTTTTTAGAGAGCCTTCAAAGGATTGTTTAGTCTTGATGTGTCCTTCGTTGGCTTTCCCCCCCCCCACGCAATGGGATGCAAGCTCTAAAAATCAGAGCTGCACAATCTTCCTTGGGCAACTAAGCCAGGATGGCGCCTGTCTGGAGGACCACAACAAAGTTGTGTCATTCATTCATTCATTCACTCACTCACTCACTCATGTCATTTCTAGGCTGCCCATCTCCCTCAGAGCAGGACCTGGGGCAGCGTACTATAAAATGCTAAGAAATTTTTTATAAAAATTTTTTATAAAATGCTAAGAAATTCGATCAAATGTTTAAAAAGTCTTTGAGAAAGGAGATGTGAACAATTCAAAGTGTCAAAGGCCGATTAAAAGGCCATTTAAAGGCGACAGGGAGGATTTTGGCCCCCGGCTGCGTGCTCTTCCAGCCTCCCCACGCGAAGCTACCGAGACCGAGCCGGGTTAGGGTTACAGCTATGACGCCATTTCTGTGCTTAGCCGGTCTCGGCAATGGTCGGTTTGGGGGTATTTTTGCTGACGGGTTATCGTACGTGGCCCAGAGTTGCGCTGCTCAGGCTGGGCAGCCCCAGACCAGCGCCGAGCGAATGGCTCTGCTCCTGCGACCTCACGCAGCACCAAATGGCCCACGCGCGACAGGACCCCAAGCGGCCGCACTGAAAAGGAGGGTTGCTTACCATGTGCTCCATGCAGATGCTGATCTCGCCGTCACTGTAAAACGCTCCGTAGAAGCCCACAATGTAGGGAGAGTTGCATTCGTGCAGCACTTGGAGCTCCCGGATGATCTGGTTGCGAATGGCTGGCTTGATCTCGAGGTGAATTAACTGACAAAGAACCGGTCAGAGTGGGATCGCCCCTTTCCACGACGTCGGTGCCAGCCCACCATTCCACCCGCTGGGACCGAAGGCAGCACCTCCGACCTGAACTCGCTGCCCCGCATCCTTACTAAGCTGTGCCCACCGAGCCACCCCGTCTTTCACTGCACGACGGGGAAGGGGAAATCAACCCATTCAGAAGCACTTTTGGATTTAGGAGGGAAGGACGTTCCCATTATGGCAGGGTGGATGAGGCGCTTGCATCCTAAGGCCGAATACGGGTAGTCCTCGACTTACGACCGCAATTGGCATCAGAATTTCAGTTGCTAAATGATGCAGCCATGAGGCAAGTCATTGCGTAACCAAACCTGATGTTTTTACCGCAGTTGTTAAGCGAATCACATGCTTGTTAAGTGAATCACAAGGTTGTTAAGCAAATCTGGCTTTCCCGATTGACTGCCAGCTGAGGAAGCTGCAAATCGCAATCACGTGACTGCAAGACGCTGCAGCCGTCATAACTGTACATTTGGGTCACCCAAGTGCCCAAATTGCAATCACATGACCGCTGAGAGTAGTGCAAACGGTCGCAAACTTGAGGATGGGTTGTGAGTCATTTTTCCAAGGGCGTTGCAACTTGAAACCTTGGTTAAATGAATGGTCGTAAGTCGAGGACAACCTAAATCCCATTTCAGCCTCCACCTACTGGAGCCCAAGATGTAAGAGCAGGAAAAAGAAGGCTTCTGACACAATGACAACAGAGTGGCAGGTGACGTGCTCAGTTGATGTTTGCTTGTGGGACGGTTCATTGATGTCAAGGGTTCCTCCGTTCTGATTTATTTCCTTATTAAATCTGTCTGCCGCCGAGTCCGAAGCGACTCTCGGCGGCTCGTGCCGGGTTGTGAGCTTTGTGACCCTGACTAGGCTCGGAGAGGGACCGGACTGAGCTCCGGAGCTCCCACGGCTGCGGGAAGAGCTGAGCCCGTCCCAGCCCACGGCTTGGAGGGCTCCGCTGCTCCGTCCTTTCATGAAGCGGCACTTTTAGGGAAAAAAGAGGCGGCGCAGAGGAGCTGCTCACCCCCGTCCCCGACTTCCACAAACGGCGGTTGATGCACTAAACCACGGTCAGGAATGGTTTCGGACCGGCGTGTCCAACCCTGGCCACTTTAAGAGGCGCGGACTTCCAACCCCCGGAACTCACAGCTGGCTGAGGAATCCCGGGAGCCGAAGCCCGCCCGCCCGCCCACCCCGAAGCCGCCGAGGTTGGACACGCCTGGCTCAGCCGAGGGGCGAACGCGGCCAGAGACGAGGCTCACCTTCCTGGCCATGATGAGCCCAGAAGGCTTGTGGGAGACCTTGAAGACCACGCCGCCGTTGCCCGCGCCCAGTTCGCTGATCTTCTCGAAGTCGTCGTCCTTCAGTTCCCCGACTTTCTGCTTCTGGGTCAGGAAGGCCTCCAGCCGTTTCCGCTGCTGCTCGTCCAGCTCCAGCTCCTCCAGTTTCTTCTGCAGGGCCTCCAGGTTGGTCCTGTGGGGCCGGGAGGGAGAGGAGAAGCTCCCGTCAACATTTTTCCTGCCTCTGCTCCTCACCGCTGCACGCACAGGGCACCTTAACGCGAGACCCATCCTCCACCACATCCGTCCAACGAATTAGCTTTCCGACTGAAGACCACATCCTCCATCTTCTGTCCCTGCGGACTTCTCCTTGTGAGCCGTCATTTCCCCTAAACTATTCCGATTCCATTTGCAGCAGACAGATTGTACTCTCCATCCTGCGTCAAGGTTTTAGGCACTCGATCGCACCAATTTGCAAACCATTATGCAACCCCGGCACCCTGTCGGTGCTCCTTGCTTGTTCATCTCTGGCCCCCCAAGATGTACAAAAAGTACAGTTAACAGATTCAGAAGGAGGAGGAGGAGAAGGAGGCAGGAGATGTTGGCCCTCTGAGTCCATCGTTTTTTTCAAGAGACGAGGACTTCCATCCCCTGAATTCCATGCTAGCCAGTGATGTCCACACACCTTAAAGCTGCTGACGTTGGCAGGCGCTGTCTTGGGCCGCCTTCGGGTTGATGCAGATGGTTGCTGCTGAATGTGAACTGGCTCCCTATCTTTAAGCCATTTGGTGTCTGAAAAGCTCCCCTTGCAGCAGATCCTGCCAGCAACGCTAGCATATTTTGGGATCCCCAATGAAGCACGTTTTATCAATTTAGGGAAACCAACCGTCGCTTTTGCACCTTGCTAATCAAAATGTGAAGAGAAACGAGCTGTTAGCCTACCATTTTCTCCCTTGAACTTTGCAGAGATAATTTAAGATTAAACTCGACGAATTCTCAGCATCCAGCCAGGCTCCTGGAGATGGCAAATCACGTATAAGACATCTACCAGGAGAATCAGCAACAAATGATGCGCAAACTTGACGTTGCACACCATTAGCGACAGATTTGTGGATGAGTAGCTTTCAAACTAGCAAGAAATTACTTTCCGTGCTCACTGTGACACACGATGATGTGGGTTTGGGTTAGAAAAGAGCTGTGGGGACATTGCAGTTTTCACAGAAAGGGTGGCTTAAATTCCCCTTCGACAAGAAAAAGGAGACAAAGAGCTGCTGTGCGATAACCAAGGCATCATCAACTTGAAAGTAAAAGCTGTTAAAAACAAATAAAATAAATAAATAAAAGCAAAACAGCTGACTTTGCCTGCCCCTTGTCTTTAGGGTGACAATCCCAAGACAAAATGTGAACAAGCTATCATTAGGAGCAGCAGGGAGCTTGCATTAGTACCCACAATGCATCTTCAAGTGCCACTGCCATCAGATTATGCGCTTCCCGCCCTGGGAGCGACCCCTTTCCCTTGACAGCTCGTCTTTCAAAATAGCATCCCCTGGCAAATCGCCCCCTTTCCAGCCGAATCCATGCATTGGAGAGACCCCCGCCCCGAATCTGGGAATTTGTGAAAGAATCCCAGCTCACGGGAGCCCCTTTTCCCACGCGCTGGATTTCACTTGATGGCAAAGTCCACACCAAGTTCCAGTCCTCTGAAATTAGAGGCTGCCCCTCCAAGAAGACATAAGGCAGAAGACACAACTGAACGGGAGCCACAAATGAGCGCCTTCAGTGATTAACCATGTTTAGGGAAAGTCCTTTGTGAGCTTCCGCCTTTTCGCGCGATTTGTGAGTCTGAGATAGCCCTAACGGATTTGGGGCTCCCTTAAACTCACTCTCCCACAATGCCTGTCGCAAGAAGTGCTTCACGGAGTAAGTCCAGAGGAATTCAACAGGCTGCTGTGTTGGCTCTCGCCCCGGCCAGAGAGAGAACCCTTGAAGTCAACGACTGGACGGACGCAGGAGGGGAAGCAAAGCCCTTCTCCCTCCTTTCAGCTGGGCCTGCAGTTGTCTGCTGCGCTGGCGCTTCGGCATCGCAGGCGCCGTCCAGTTCTGCCTTCAGAAGGACCAGGAAGCAGATGATGATGAGCTTGGTTCTCTGCCCAAGAGGCCCCAGGAGGCAACCCAACAGGCTGGGCTCGATGGAGGAAGAGGCTGAGTTCACATCCTGCCTTAAGTCAGATCAGAATTTGGCCCTGGCCCCGGGGGTGCGGGCAGCGTATGGTGATGCCCCCCCTTCCAGCTGAAACTACAGTTTACGGCTTAGCCTGTTGTCAAAGCCTGGCCAACTGCAGTTAAGTCAACAAATTCTCCTCCAGCACAACGTGCCAACTGGATTATCGCCTCTCTGACTTGGGACACTTTTCTTTTTCTTACGCCGTCCCCCAGCCAGATGTGTGAGAACGGCAACACCCAGAACCATCTCTTCTGGATCCTCAGCTGAGAATTCTGGGAGTCAGAATCCTCACACACATCTGGAGAACGCCTGGCTGGGAACAGCTGCTTCAAATTCCAGTTGAGATGAAGTATTACATTTGGAAAATAATCACATACTCTTTGTTGTTGCTCTTTGTTTGTTTTGCTTCAGAAGTCATGGATAGAAAAAGACGTTGTCCTTGAAAATGTAAGATGCATCTCCAGAGCCACTCCCTCCCTAAAAACCTCCTCCTGCCTGCCCCACAGTAATTGTTCGTACAAATCGAACTGCTAACTGCCTCCTACCTTCTTAAAAGTGCGTGGGAACTCAGAAGAATAATTTGCAGCTTTGCACTTCATCCTGCAGATCTAACTTTTCCTCCAGATCTAAAACACAGCCAGACCTCAGACTGCTCGTGCAAATGTGAGTTTGTTCAAAGAAGGGTGATGGAAGATAGTTGACAGAAAGGAGAGTTACATTTCAACTGCTTACTAAAAGTGCATCTATAATCCCACATTGGAATGATGACTAGTTCAGCAAAAAAATCTGCATTAGTCCTCACAACTATTTGTTTAATATTTAAGACACAATAGGGTGTGTGTGCGTATTTCCCTATCTTAAAACGTTCCAAATCTGATATGGCTGTTTCAAACATTCCAAATTTGAGGAATATAGAGTTTACCTGATCTTGGGGCAGAGTCGGGCATTTTGTTTCAACATATCAGTGTGTGAAAGAACTGGAACATGAAAGAAGGCCTTGTTGTTTTGTTCCATGACCACAAATGTAACCATGATGAGTGCTCTCTACAATCCAGTTTACAAAAAAACTGGCCAGGAGGATGATTTTTAAAAGGTGCCCTTAGAAAATAATGAAGGTAATAGTTAAATGAAAATAAGCACACTTTTTCAGATTGACTTCTCAATTTAAAAAAAAAGGCTCAGGGAAAGATTTGTCATCCTTCCAGGCTAGGTCTGACATTAAAGCAGCTTTCCCAACCTAAAACTTGCAGATACACTGGGAATTTTGGGATTTGCAGACCCAACATAGATTTGTTATCGCTATGATGAGCTGATTGGCATTGAGCTAAGTTTAAAAGGAAGTTGAACAAGTGAAAGGAGAGGTCAACCAAGAGTGATTAACCATCATTACACAGGACGTTTGAAAGGACGATGGAAATTGCTGTAACTGCCAAGGCAGGACGAGGCCCACTATCTGTGGTCCTCTAGATATCGTTCGACTGCAGGCAAGGGACCCTGGCATTGCTGCAAGTGAGCGACAGGAAGGCCTCAAGCAGTTCACCCCTATTCTAACCCATAACATCCCTTCTGTGGTTCAAACAGTTGTCTCCAAAGCAGCTAGCTGTCAGCATGACGCTGTTGAAGTTGAAGACCATCAAGAGAACATCCCATCTGTTTGCTGCAGGTGTCACCAGAAAGACAGTAGATAATATAGCAACTTCTGTTATGGAAATGTTTTTTCAGTGTTTCACAAGCTTGGCAACTTTAAAATGTGTGGACTTCAAAACTCCCAGATTCGGCTGGCTGGGAAATTCTGGGAGTTGAAGTCCTCAAGCGCCAAGCTTGAGAAAGTGGTTTAAAAGAATGAAATTAAATGCATGGCAGTTGCATGTTGGACTGAAATCTGCGGCTGCTTTCAGATCAGGCATCTCCAATGTGTGCCATGTAATAAATAAACCCAGCTGTCCCACCACCTCCACAGCACATGATAAAGCGACCAACTATTTCTGTCTGAAGAGCTAGGAGAGGTTGTTTAAAATGCAGATTAAATGCAAAGCCCACAACAGGACAAGTTTCAAGATAAATTAAACATGGTTCTATGGAGCATTTTGGGACAAGTTCAGGAGAACTTCAAACGCTCCGTCTCCTTCAGTAATGGATGCATTTTGGAAAAATCCAGGCTTTACTTGGGACTGCTGAGAAATACTTTGATTCTGACTTCTAGGAATTGAAAACATTTTCATACAGAAGACCATTTCCTCTAAAGGCAGCAGGTTAGGTTATAAGCCCACAAGAAAGGCTGAAAATGTCACAGTGGAGAGATGAATATTTGACTCCGTTGCTGTGATTCATTTATAAAGGGGACGTTTGGGGCTGCCATCGTGACTTTATGACCCCCATGATATGGCAACATCCATTTTGCATTTCATATGGCTGATTTGTACGGAGAAACCCTTTTTCCCTGCTGGCTCGCTCAAAGTTAAAATTTGGTGGGGACTTTTGGAAGGTTGCCATGAGTGGCATCCATCCCTGGTAGACCCCTGAAGAACTCCTAGCGATACCTTAAGCTTCACTTCCCGGCAAAGCCGCCCATTTGCTCAGCCTTTATGTGCTCTCGAGAGAACACTTCAGAAGTGGCGAAATCAGGGAGGAGGCTGCGCACTGCCTCCCCGCAACCAGGAAGGAATGCCCACCAGCAATGTTCCAAAGGAGTCTGCAGTGGAGAAGCCCTCCACCACACGTGGTCAGGAATTGCTCTCCAAGCAGCCCTGGCTCCAAGCAGCTGGAGCAAGCAATTAAGTCCTTTGCCCCAGCGGATGCCACTCTTTCTGCAATGGGAGAAGAGGAGCAGGAGGCCCAGCTGAAGTTAAAGAAACCTTGCTCATCTGGATGGGATAATTATGCTCCGAATGAAACTCATCAAGAGTTCTCATAGTTAAAGGCTTCTGTATCAAAATAATGCTCCTGATGATAAACATCTCCCGATGATAAAAGTTGCTTTCAATCTGCCTTCCAGATGTGCCTGCCCGCAACACTCATCACATCAGCCCGGGGAAGGCTGCTCCTGCTTATGGAGAAAACCCGCCTGGGATGCTCCGAGAATGCAGAAGAAGCCGACTTGACGGGTGGAAGGCATCTCCCGAAGGAAATTGGATCTGGACCAGGGAAAGTTTGTGTGCAAGGCAATTCTCCACAACTCAGACCACAGAAGACCAGATGCCGGGAAGGAGAGCAAAAGAAGACGCTGCTGCCGCTTTTGTGTTCCTGATGAAGCTCCTGGCGGCATCTGGTTGAGAAGTGAGAAGAGTGCCGGATGAGGACCAAAGCGATGGGCTCGGGCCCATTTTCCTCTTCCATGACCAAAAGGAGACGCATGCAAGTTGAGCAACAGAAGAAGAAAATCGCTCCCTTCCCTCGTCTTATCCGGCACGCAGCCTTAGAGGCATTACAGATCGTCATTGACTTGTGACCATTTGTTCAACGATGGCTCGAAGTTACGATGGCGCTGAAAAGAGTGATCCTCAAAATTACACCATCACACCACTCCTGAGATCACATCTGCCACTGGGCAACCAGACTGCATCTGCAACAGTTGCGGCATCCTGTGGTCACGTAATCATAATTTGCCATCTTCCCAACTGCCTTCCGACAAGCAAGTCAATGGGAAAGCTGGCAGGGAAGGTTGCAAACGATAATCACGTGATGTCCTGATGTCTTAAGAATCATGGCAAAAAGGCTGTAAAACTGAGTGCGGTCATGTGAAGCCTCACTTAACAACCGTGCAGCTTCATGTGAATGTTCTGCTCCCAATTGTGGCAGGAAGTTGAGGACTGTAATAATGTGATAATAAGTGCTATGATTCAGGCAGAAAATAGATGGCTAATATATTGCACTAAATACCATTGTTCAGCTGTTCACTGCTGGGTGGAAGTGGTGGGTGGAGAAGTGAAGAAATGATCTTCCTGTCCTTCTAAACACTTCTGTTCTTTTGGCTTCAACAAGCTGAGAGAAATTGGTAGACAAGATCTTTGGAGATGCTCGACTGTCGCCCCACACCCAGGATGGACATTCCAGTAGCGGCAGACTAGTCTAATCACGCCAGGAAAGAAGGAAATTGCCTAGGAAAGATCCCTTCCAACCCAATGATTTCATGTCCAGAAGTGATGGAATATAATCTGCTACCCTGTGCATCCTATTTCAGTTCAGAGCGCTGGTTTCGATCTTTAAAGATTTTCACAGCACCACCTGAAGCATTGTGTGTCCGCGCAGGATCGTGTATGAACTCAGTACTTCCTCAGAGGTATTTGCCTTATCCCTATCATCCAAGGCCACCAGCAGGAGGTTTTCATAGTGGTGTCTCACTTCTAAAGAGATTTGGCAGGTGCCTATTCTGATTTTATTTTGGCACTAAAAATGTATTTTCTCAGGTGTTTTAATTCCTTTTCTTCTACTCTAATCTTGGCTGGGTGTGTTACTTTAATGCTATTCTAGGACTGTGCAATGCCTAGAATCAGTTTAGAAGAGATGTTCTGAAAAGCAGGAAAGCACAAACTCAGCCTCTGTCCGTGACTCATTAAAGCAGCCCCATCCATTCCCAGAACAGTTTCCTGCTGCTGTAGAAACAGAGATGGTTGCTCTAGTAAGTCAAAGATGGGGTAGAATTTGCACTGTTGTGGCTCCAAAGCACACTTTTCAAGTCAAACTTGAGACATCTATAGTGTTCCTAGTATTTCAACTATCGGGAGTTTCTTAAAAAGAACATTTTAACTTGCACATTTTACTTTGCAATAGGTTAGAGCATAATTTGTATGGTTTTACAAAATGCAGTACCCCTGAATAATCTTAAAAGAGGCTTTATTCAAAGCAATTTTGCTTGCAGGGAGACTCACATCAAGTAACATCCCCAGACTGGCTTCTCTGAAATGCAGGAAATTACAACTCTGGTCATCTACACAACCAGTTGTGGATACCATTTGGTTGGGTAAATGCACTGAAAGTCAAGCACCTTCAGTTTTTTAGAGGAACTCGCTCTAGTACAGCGTTTCTCAACCTTGGCAGCGTGAAGATGCGTGGATTTCAACTCCCAGAATTCCCCAGCCAGCAAGTTAAAGTCCACACACCTTCACGTTGCCAAGGCTGAGAAATGCTGCTCTAGATACTATTTACCTCATCTCCATTTTGCTGTGCAGAAAAACCAAACACGAATTATAATGATCATTATCTTTTCTTGGGCCAATCAGCGTGCTGTTAAGCAAAAATCTTAAAATGGGTGCAGTTTATTTTCTAGGAATATCTTTGTGTTATGGTGACATTTTGCTCTGCAACATGTCTATTTATATTTGCACATTTCCACTCTTAACAAATGGTGACAAACAATAGATATAAAAGCGCAATCTCTCTGTTTTTAATTCACGCCATTTGCAGCTTTCAGTTAAATTCTACTCTGCCTTCTCATTGCTGCAGACTTTTTTTTGCAGGGGGGGGACTCTGGGCAAATAAATGTAAAAGCTGAATGAGTCACTTGCATTTCCTTTGCAAATTGTATCAGGGATCAAATTCCATCTCAAAAGAAAAGAAAGATGACTCTCTCATTACAGTTTTTGCCAGCTGGTGCTTTATAGATGGGCTGTATATTGAACAGGTCTTGCATGATCCCATCAGGAATCACACCCTTTAGAATTG
This sequence comes from Acrochordus granulatus, assembly GCA_032468055.1. Lineage (NCBI taxonomy): Eukaryota > Metazoa > Chordata > Lepidosauria > Squamata > Acrochordidae > Acrochordus > Acrochordus granulatus. Next base: position 402,012 of record JANHZU010005134.1, on the reverse strand, counting down.
TGCTCCAGTTCAATCTTCTGCTGGATACCATCTCAGGAAGGCAGGAGCCCAGATCTGCGGAGAACCACAACTTTTTCTAGCCAGACATCATCACAACCTTTCACAATAGCAAGAGTGCCACAACAATTAAACACTCTAAAGTATATGGCAAGTGGGAATATTTCCTGGCTCCCAGAAGAAAAATGTATAAGGTCTCCTGCCTTGGGCAGGGGATTGAACGATAAGACCTCCAAGATCCTTTCCAGCCCAACAATATGATTTATTCCTGACAGCCTTTCGAGATTTCATAGATGCCATTTCCAGTCTGGCTGCTCCAGTTTATCAAATATCCCTTTTAATACCTGATGCCCTAAAGGGGACACAGTAATCCAGGGGCACCCATTGATTAGCAGAGAAACACGATGCAGCTGCTTTGCTCTCACTGATGCAGCCTAAAAATGGCATTTCCTTTCTTCCCATGCAAGTTGCCCCCTGGACTCGGGGTACGTGAACTTCCATTAGTAAAACAAACAAGTTTTTAAAAATCAGATGGCACATAAAACCTGACAGCAACTCGGTGTCCTACTTGGGCCACACTTCAAGCCAGAGTGAACATTACCTTCACTTTAAAGTGAAGAACATTACCTTCACTTTAAACTCCAGATTATTTATGACCACCATTTCTAAAAGGAATTTTGAGAAAAGTCATTGCAGAAATGACTTGCATATTCATAGTTTTCTATTTCCTAATTAGATAGATAGATTTGATAAAATGTACATGACTTCCCATCTCACAAGAGATATGAATGACTCTACATATACAGCCAAAAAAGTAAAATAAAGTGGTCAACTAATGATTGGACCCACAACTTAACAGCCTGTGCTGACGTGTTATTATGCAAATGCTTTTATAGACAATGATCAAGAACCAATAATCAATTCTTAGTGGCATTTCCAGAAGACAGTTCTGCTGTGTTCCCAGTTTTCCTGCAATAGCACCTAGCTACTGTAGCTGCTGCAAGAAGATTTCACAGACTGACTACAAACAACAGCATGACAAAGTAGCAACAATGGTACATTGGAAGATCTGCAAGAGATGCCATTGGCCTGCAAGCAAGAACTGGTGGGAGCATAAAACAGAGGAAATAATAGAAAGTCATGGAGTCTGAAACCTAAGCGCCTCCGCGTAACAGGATGAGCTCCTGTGACTTGCCCCAGCTCCTGCCAACCTAGCAGTTGAAAAGCAGGTAAAAATACAGAAATAGGTACCACCTAAAATGGTGGGGAGGTCACAGCGTTCCGTGCGCCTCGGCGTACAGCCATGCCGGCCACATGACCACGGAAGTGTCTTCGGAGAACGCTGGCTCTTCGGATAGGAACGGAGAGGAGCCCCAGAGTGGGCGCGACTGGCAGGGGACCCCCGGCCTTTGCACTGCCCCGCTGAGTCAGTCTCCTGGGCCTGGCTGGCTCACCCGTCTCGCCCGAGGGGTCTGCCCGGATCCTGCTCGCCACGCGACAGACACAGCTGAGCTTCTCTGCAAAGCCGCCCGGCTTCGACCCAGGCGCTGCTCAGCAGGCAAGCAGCGGGCCAGTTCCACTCCCTGAACCCAGGGAAGATTCGAGCCCGCGGTCGGAGAGGGCGGGTCCGTCCCGCAGAGGGGGTCCCCGGGAGCCTGCTTCGCGAAGGGCGGCCCCTCCACCCTGCCGGACGACCCCGGATGCCCAGCAGGGCGGGCGCCCCCCGGGGACCCTCCCCAGCCCGACGAGGGCAAAGCGCGACCGGGACTGGCCGAAGCGCAGCCCTGCTTCGCCGCGGACCGCCAGAGGCCCC